>BMAC01001563.1:116720-147415 GCA_014905375.1 Phtheirospermum japonicum
CTAGATGAGTCATCGGGCCACTACAAAACCACCATTCCACCCGACCATCGAGCCGATATGATACGTGGAACGTTTGATTTTTGGCGGATCTTATATGAACTATGCAATGCGCCAAGAATGTTCCAACGAGTGGATCCTCCTGACAAGGAGGAAATTGTGTTAGTGGACCCTCCCGTTATCTTTCCACCTTGACCAAAAGGGAGTACGTCAAGCTAGTGACGTAAAACAAGTGCTTCTTGGGAAGCAACCCAAGTTCTTCTCGTTTATTTCTTTTATTTTCTTTGTTTCTTACTTTCTTTCTTCTTAAAACGAAAATCCAAAAACATTTGAGAAAATAAAATAAAAAATTTGAGTTCATGTACATATTTCCTTGTGTTTTTAATTTCGTGTGATTCTCTTTTCTAGGTTTTGTTTTGTCGACTCCAACCTTGGTCGAATGGATAGGTGAGTAGCATTCGTGGAGCCGGGAGTTACTAGCCATGCTCGATTTTTTCTTGAATTGCTTGGTTTTTAGGTGGACCCCACCGAGCTCGACCCAAACTCGCTCGGTTAAGGGAGTTTCTATTCACCCCCTTTTACTTGATTCTCATTAAATGAATGAGGGCATTGCATGGTTTAAGTGTGGGGTGGGTAGGTGGTTAGGGTCCGGGGTTTACAAGCATGTTTTGTTATTCTTAACTCGAGCCTTGGCGAAGTGACGCATTCTTGGTGAAGTGACGCTTACTACTTGCGCTTTTATATGGTTGAGTCGATTTTTGTGTCTTTTGAGTCGTTATTACATTGTTGAACAACTCCACATGCTTGGAAGTTTGAATAGTTTACTTGTCGAGTTTTTGCATGTTTATGTCCTCTTGTGTGAGGGGTTGAATTTGTGTGCTTCGTCCAAAATCCGCCAATATATATATATATATATATATATATATATATATATAATCAACATTTTCTCGTGAAAAGATTGTAACATTCTAAAAGATCTTTTGATTTCGCTCCCAAATTCGGTGCAAACTAGTGAGTAGCCTTGTGTGAATTATCGGCTTTCTTGCTCTTTTATGGAAATTGCATTGAGGAGGTTTGATTTTGCTCGTACATGATTGAATTCGAAAATGACCTCGAGGCACATATATCACCCTTGTTCCGGCCATATCCATATATTTAAGCTACTTTAAAAATCCCAAATGAGCCCCCTTGAGCCTTTATCCTGTTTCTTGTTAGTCGAGCTCGATTTTAGCTCTTGTATCTTCATGAATTGTGAAGTAAGAGGGTGTGTTGTTAGTTGACAAGAAATGTGAGGAAAATCGATTGTGGGTTTCGGGTTTTGAGTTGCTTATACAAAAAAAAAAGAATAAAACTCCAACACAAATCAAGAAAAGTGATAAAGTGTGCGATCATGTGAAAAGCCTAATTCAAAAAGCTTAATTTTAGTAAAAAGAAACAAATTCAAAAAGCTTCTAAGTGTTGTGAGATAAAAAGTCGGAACGTGGGTGAATGAAAGGGTTTCGAATGAGAGATTGGTAAATTGGGAAAGGTGAAGCGATTATAAGCTTTGGGTTTTAGAGAGTAGGATTTTGTGTGTTATTGATCACGTTTGATCGTGTGTTAACCACTATATCCATATATTCCATACCTTACCAAAGAGCCAACATTACAACCCATAATAAAGATCTCTTTCAATTCTTGTTTGGTCATGTTTGAGCGTCCGATTTGTGAAATTTTGACGAGTGCATGCATTGTCCGATTCGAGCGTATACACGTCCCATATCAAACACTTGAGCGAATACCCTCAAATTTACATTTGTGAGGAAGTCATCGATTTGGCTTGCATTTGAGAAAGAGTAATACGAGCAATGCTTGACGATAGCGAGTTTATGTTGATACTTCCATCATATTAAATAAGGATAAGCACAAGGATTTTTCTTTTTACATAATGTTCATTGCATGTACACTCTCGATTCTTTTCGTTGTTCGAGGATGAATAAACCGATAAGTGAGGGCAACGATATATTTTTGGCGGGGAGGTGGCGATCATTGATGAGAAGATTAGAGAGTTTGAAGATCTTCTTAGGGTAGAGATTGTTGATGATGGGTTAGGAGTCGACTCCGTCGAGAAGCTTGAAGATTTTCTTGGAGTGGAGATTGTTGATGATGGGTTGAGAGTCGTTTCCATCAAGAAACTTGAGGATTTTCTTGGGGTGGAGATTATAGAGGATAATATGGGAAGACTTGATGATTATCTCGAGAAAGAGGAGGAGTGCAAGTCGATTACCATCTTGGCTAGCTCGAACCGAGGTGAAGAGGAGAGGTCGGTTGATATTCTTAAAGTTCTCAAGGGGGATATTGGTTGGAAACCCGGAGTGATAAATGGAGCTAGCCCTTGGACTTACTTGCATAAACTTGTTTTGGAGGATGATGTCACACTACCTCGAGAATTTCAAAGGCATTTGAATCCAAAATTTAAGGAGTCCGTGGACGACGAAAAGATGACCGAGGACGAAAAAGGAAGGTTGATGGCCCCGAGGGATAAAACGGGATGGAGGATGTTGGTCGATAATGAAAAGTTGAATGTGGCTACCAAGAACGATCGTTTCCCTTCCCCGTTGCTCGACCATATGTTAGAAAGATACCCGGCCATTACTCCTTTTATTGGTTGGAGACCTGGAGTGATAAAGTTTGCTAGCCCTTTGGACTTACTTGCATAAACTCGTCTTGGAGGATGATGCCCAACCACCTCAAGAATTTCAATGACATTTGAATCCAAATTCTAATGAGATAGTGGAAGACGAGAAGGTGATCGAGGATGAAAAGGGAAAGTTATTGGCCACGAGGGCTACGACGAGATGGAGGATGTTGATCGATTCTAAGAAGTTAAATGCGGATATCAAAAGCGATCGTTTCCCTCCCCCGTCGCTCGACCACATGTTGGAAAAGATGGCCGGCCATTACTCCTTTTGTTTTTGGGATGAGTCATCGGGTCACTTCAAAACCACAATTCCACCCGAGGCGACTCCTACTTGCCCAATAGACACACCAGCCGGCCAATATTTCTATTGGATCTTAGACAGGGTGTCGGGTCACTTTAAAACCACAATTCCTCCCGACAAGGAGGAGATTGTTTTGGTGGACCCTCCCGTGATATTTCCACCTTGACCAAAAGGAAGTACGTCAAGCTAGTGACGTAAAACAAGCTCTTCTTGGGAGGCAACCCAAGTTCTTCTCGTTTATTTCTTTTATTTACCTTTCTTCTTAAAATGAAAATCCTAAAAATATTTGAAAAAAAAATTGAAAACTAAAAAAAATATTTTCGAGTTGTCTTTTGGTCCTTTTTGGTCTTTAGTTTCGTTTTGTTTGGGTTTATGTACATATTTTCTTGTGTTTTTGACTTTTATGTGATTTTCTTTTCTAGGTTTGGTTTTTCGACTCCAACCTTGGGCGATTGGATAAGTGAGTAGCGTTCATGAAGCCGGGAGATACTAGCCATGCTCGATTTTTGCTTGGATTGCTTAGATGCCTAGGTGGACCCCACCGAGCTCGACCAAAACTCGCTCGGTTAAGGAAGTTTCTATTCCCCTCCTTTTACTTGGTTTTCATTAAAATGCGGGTAATGCATGGTTTAAGTGTGGGGTGGGTAGGTGGTTAGGGTCCCGGTTTTTATCAAGCATGATTTGTTGTTCTTAACTCGAGCCTTGGCGAAGTGACGCATTCTATTTGCGCATTTATATGGTTGAGTCGATTTTTGTGTTTTTTGTGTGTCTATTACATGTTTAAGCAATCTCCACATGCTTGGAGGTTTGAATAGTTTACTTGTCGGGTTTTATATTTAGTTTTCATATATTACTTTATATTTTGTATTGAACTTAAAAACAAAGTAATATAGTTTCCGGGTTTGTACACCCAAGTTCACAAGTACTTTTACTTGTGAACTGAATTTGTTTAATCGTGTTCTCATATTTTAATTTCTGCTGCATAAATTTAATTTACTCTAGTCGATGTTGTTAACTGATGTTGGTAACATTGATTAACAACATCGTGAATCTGAGAATTATTCTTATATCCATAGACCTTCTAATTTAACAAAATATATATAGTACTCTTTACGCCCATAAAAATAATAGTGATATTACCTATCAATATAAGAAAAATACAGAATAGAATTAAGTGGCGGTGATACATCACTAAAAATCCATACGTAATATATGTGAGTATTTATGGTAAGCGACCTCATTTCTTGGAAGGAGGATTTCTTCTGGGGGGTGGGCGAGTTGGTTTGTAGAGTAGCGACCTGGAGTATGAGGATGAGTTCTCATATAGGTTCGCAACCTCTTATGTGTTGAGCGCTAGCTATTGAACTCGGTTAAGGGCTTTATAAATATCAGGACCAAATGGGCTTATATGGATGGTCTATGGGGGCCCGACGAACTATATGGAAAGAATAACAGGCCCAGGCCTATTCAGGTAATTTAAGCGAGAGATCCACTATTTATGGGAACTTAGCATACATGAGAATTCCTAATTCTAAGTCGGTCATGGTATTTATGGAGTTGTGGTGGGAGAAAGAAACCCTGACTTGGGGGACACTTCTCTTGTCTCTATAAAAGGGGTGCATACCTCTCTTTATTTTCTAAGTTGAAATCATTGTTATTGACGGATTGATCTCTGAATTATCTCTCGCACTATCTGACTTAAGCATCGGAGGACCTTCGTCGGGTCTGTCACCCGATTCGGCTGAAGGTGTTGTTTTGCAGGATCGGCTAGGTTGCCAGGAGGATTCTTGGAAGCTTATCAGGTTGCCGTGACGTATTTGGAAGCTGTTTCAGGTCGTTGATCTGAGATTTTAGGTTAGTGCCTCTTATTCTTGGTAACAAATTTTTTTGGTTTTATCAAGTGGCGTCGTCTGTGGGAAAGAGAGACAACGAGTCCTTGAGCGAAAGGCGTGAGAAAATTCACAAACGCAACATGAAAGACAAAAACATACTACCCAGAACCTTGGAATTTGGTTCTGGATCGAACAAACTGAAGAAGAAAAATAAGATGGCGGATATCAATGAAGAAAAACTAGTAAAAGACGGACAAACACCTTCTCAGGCGGAACCAGCAGTTCAGAGTTTGGGTGGCGCACCGCCGCCCTCCACAAATCAGCTTAATGGAAAGGAACCAGACGAAGACTTGGAGGCGAAGACGCCGGAGGTTGTACCACAAAGGGTGGTTCATATAGGGACGAAAGAATGGAAAGACTTACCCAAGGATAAACCCTGTCAAATCAAAAAGGGATTCTTAGACGAACTTATGGATTTCGTTTCTCTGGAGAGGCAGAAAGAACTGAATAAGTACCTAGCAGGCGAGCTGGGTACTCTAAAAAAGAAGGATGATGTACTGAGTGGCGAGCAAGAGGAAAAATCGACAACCAGAAAGACAAAACAAAGCGGAAGGTCTCTGTCTAGGAGATCTTCTCATGGGAGAAAAGGCCGGAGTAAACGAAAACATGAGGATTCTTTCAGCTTTACCTCGTCCACGAAGTCTTATATCCGTAAGTATAAAATAAGGGGAAAGGGGTGAAGATAAAGCGAAACCATTATAAGTGTAGAGGTCGTCGGCATAGTAGACATACCAGTGAGAGTGGAACACAAACCTCGGGTACGGATGGAGAATCTCGAGACAAGTCGCGCAAGAGTCGGAGTGGGTACCACGAAGGGAATGGGGAGAATGAGGTGGGGCCAGGGAATAAGGCGTTTAGAGAGATGCAGGAGGCCCTGTTAAAATTACAATAACGAGTGGAAGGAGATAAGTTCGATGAAGATAAGGGGCATCCCTTTTCGGATGATATGTTGCGAGCTATGAGGCCTAAGGGATATAAGGCATTAGAGTTTCAATATCTCAGGATGGCGGATCCAGTAGAGCATTTTCAGCTCTTCGAGAACGCGAGGATGTTACATAGCTATACGGATGCAGTGGCGTGTCGAGCCTTTGTATCTACTTTATGAGGAATTGCGCAAAACTGGTTCTATCAGTTGCCGCGAGGAAAAATTACTAGCTTTCAGGTGTTGCGAGCTGCTTTCTTGAAACAATTTTCCAGTGTGAGGCAGAATTCAAAGACTGCACAGTTGCTTTTTAGTATGGTGCAGCGACCTGATGAAACGTTGAAGCAATATCTTAACAGGTTTACCAGTGCCACTCTGGATGTACGTACTGCTAAAGATGATATGAAGGCGGGAGCTTTACATCAAGGATTGAGGAGAGATGACTTACGAAAGTCTTTGGTAAAGAAAGAGGCGCGAACATACGATGAGGTTTTGGAGAGATGCCATAAATACATATAACTGGAAGAAGCCGAGGAAGAGCATTGTGTACATTTTGGCAGGGAGGTCACAAGTGATCGTACGCATCTTGGTAGGGAGGTCGCAGACACAAGAGGTAGTATCTCGAGGAGGGAGATCAGAAGAGAACCCAGGAAGATAGTGCGCAGGCTCTTAACCCCGAGCCCTATGATGAGGGAAAAGCTGAAGATAGATATGCGAAATTGGAGGAATGAGAATTTTACACCACTCGCCTATCCACGGCGGGCTTAGGTGTTTACTATCATGGAGTGCTTGGTACTTAATGACATCAAGTGGCCGGAAAATCGCACGTCAATCCCTACTAATCCCAAGTCTGATTTCTTTTGTTTATTTCATAACAATTTTGGGCATTCCACGGAGAAGTGCAGGCATCTTAAGTAGGAGATCAAGTGGCTCATAAAAGTTGGGCACCTAAAAGAAGTTATTTATAAGGATAGAGAGCCAAGGGAACCGAGACAACCATTTCCTCCACCACCACCGAGGGACCCACCCTAGGATCCGGTCGCGAGGCAGCCACAACAAGGAAATCAGGGAAATAACGGTCCGAGAACAAATAAGGGAAGGATAAATATAATTTTGGGTGGGCCAACAGATGGCGATACCAATAGTGCGCGGAAGAAGCATGTTAAGTCAGCTCGCCTGGGAACGTGGGAGGTTGCTAGTGTGAGTCGACGACCTCAGATAGTTGGACCATTCATCTCTTTTGGTCCTAATGAGCGACGCGGGCTGCAGGAGGATCATAATGATGCATTGGTAATCGAAGCTGAGGTGGCGGGCTACGAGGTCGGTAGAATTTTTGTTGATTATGGGAGTTCGGTTAATATAATATACACAGATTTTCTGGAGCAAATGAAGTTGGAAACCAAGGTGCGACCTGTGAATACGCCAATATATGCATTTAACAAGGCACAGGTGATTACTGAAGGAGAGTTGACGCTGACAGTGGTATTGGGGAAGGATGAGTTGCAAGTTAGGAGGAATTTGAAGTTCTTGATAGTACGGGGGAGGTCGGCATATAATGCCATATTAGGCCGACCTGGCCTCAACGCATTCCAAGCAGTAACGTTGACCTATCACATGAGTATCAAATATCCAGTAGGAGATAGAGTGGGAGAAGTTATTTCTGAACAACAGGTCGCAAGGCCGTGTTATCAAATGACGGTAAGAAAAGGGTTGATTGAGAACAAGCGTGGAAGGGATGATGATTTGCTAGAAGGGGTACTTAGTGCGAAGAAGGTGAAAGAACAGGAAAACTCTGTTCAGCCACATGAGGAATTGATGGAGATTCCACTAGAGGAAGGTCGTCCGGAGTACATGTTTTGCATGTAAATGTGGTGTTTTTCTCATATTCTGAATTAGGATTTTATGATGATTTTAGTAGTTCTTTAGCAAGTTTTGTTAGGTTTTTCATTTGTTTTCTCGTTTTGTTGACTTTCTTGATTCTTGTTAATTTTACGTTTAAATTGGGTTGAATAGTTTCAATTAATTGGAGGTTTGGTGTAATTTTGGATTTTTATGTTTAAAATTCCTATTTTTATAGGTAAAGGCGTTGAAGGATAAAAGTACTAGCCAAGGCAAGCCAAACTCCAATCCAAAAGAGGCTCAAAAATGCCCAAACATTCTAGAATACTAGCCAACCCGTGCCACAACTTGCCAAAGTAGGCGCCAGACCTCAGCGTTTGCCAAGATTCACGCCAGAATTCACGCCAAACTGCCACACTGGGTGCTGTACCGACACTGGGTTACCCAGTGTCCGATCAGCGCCCGGCAGCTCCCGCCAGCCCAGCGCGCACATGCTACCGACAGCGCCTGCTGAGACCGCGCGCCTGCTTCTAGCGCTCGCCAAATCCTGCGCCCAACCTCACGCCAACAGCGCCCGGCGCTTGCCAGGACTCACGCCAGCGCTCGCCACGCCCAGGCCCACATCCGCCCACAAGCTGCCGACCCCCAGTGCCCATGCGCGCCCGGGCTCGGCCATGGTCGAGCTACCTCGGCCAAATGCGAGCCATGGTTGAGCCACCTTGAGCCAAATTGTTCCAAGCGGCTAGCCATGGGTCTAATAAGGTGCCTCCGGGTCAAACTTGGTCAAAATCAGGATTTTCAAGCCTTAAGGGCTATTTTGGCCCATTTAAACCCAATTACACCTGGTATAAATAGACTACAACCCTCATTTTGTAAGAATAACTCCCTAACGTTTTTTTGGGATTAAATTACTCTCAAGCTCTTGGATAATCTTCTTTCCTTAGGTTTTAGATTTAATTTCAATCTTGATGTAATTTCTTTTCCTAGTTTTAGATTTATTTCATGCTTGGCCTTGGGTTTGTAAGCCTAAGAAGAATCCAAATACTCCTTTGGATGATTACTTTTGATGCAATTACATTCAAGTTTTGTTTCATTTCTTAATCCAAGTAAGTTTCCTTTCAATTTCATGTTTTATGCTTTATTCCCATGCTTTGTTCTTCACTTCCATGCTTGTTCTTCATGTTATGCCTTTTGTCTTAGCACCTTGATTTCAAGTTAGATCTTAAGAATTGGCTATGGAATCTAGATGAGTGACACATATAGATCATAGATCGAGTCTTAGATCGTCTTGACTTTGAGTTTTTCCTATGCTTTATTTGCAATTTAATTTTCATGCATAGTTTTAGCTTAAATCCTAGATCTGTTGCTTGATGCTTGTTATTTCACGTAAATTTTAAACTTTCTCGTTAATTTCCATTGCTCTTGATAGTTGTGCTTTCAATTTTAGAAAATTTGCATTATTTAGGATTTTATGCATAATTGTACCTTTTGCATGAATGCTTGTACTTGGTGAAACATTGCATTTTCTTGCTTATTTTCATTACTGCTTTGCTTTTTCTATTTGAGGCATACGACGAGGCATCCGACCAACTTGCACTTTCATTTTCTAGGATAGTTTAGATAGTTTAATTCTTTATTTTCATTTTCCTTTATTTTTCAAAGCTTGAAACACATAGATTCTTACGATCGAATCGATTTCCGATAATACCAAGCCAAGAACCCGTTGATATATTTCAAAACCACTAAAACTCTTCTAACAGTACACTACGAGGGTGGGGACCTTGATGGCTGAAGCACTGAGGGACGAGCTAGTGATGTTATTGATAGCATTTTGGGACGTCTTCGCTTTTGGGGATGGAGAGTTAAGAGGAGTGTCTCTGGAGGTCGCGCAACATCATTTAAATGCGGACCCGAAGGCGAGGTTAGTTAAGCAAAAGAGGAGGCATTTTGGGCCTAAGTTAGACAAGGTAATCGAGGAGGAGGTGCAGAAATTATTAAAGGCCGGCCACATTTGTGAAACTCCTGAGTACTTATCTATTGTCGTGATGGTGCCAAAGCCGGGACAGAAGTGAAGAATGTGCGTGGATTTTCGTGACCTGAATAAGTCCTGTCCAAAGGATCACTATCCTTTGCCGCAAATTGATCAGCTGGTCGACTCAACCTCAGGATTTGAGCTGCTGAGTATGATGGATGCTTCACAGGGGTATCACCAAATACCTCTTGCAAAGGAGGATCAGCCCAAGATAAGTTTCGTTACTTCTACAGGGACATATTGCTTCGTGTTTATGCCCTTCGGTCTGAAGAATGCTGGAGCGACCTATCAGAGATTGGTGGATCGAATGTTCAAGGACCTGTTGGGGTCCACTATGGAAGTTTACATCGACGATATATTAGTCAAGATCAAGAAGGCCGAATCCCATGTGGAGGATTTGAGAAAAACATTCATTATACTAAGGCGGTACGGGATGAAGCTTAATCCAAAGAAGTGTGCATTTAGTGTGCGGTCCAGAAAGTTTTTGGGATACATGGTGACGGAGAGGGGTATTGAGGTTAATCCGGAGAAAGTGCGAGCTGTTTTGGAGATGCCACATCCTCGGACGATACGTGACATACAGGTACTGACAGGTCGCATTGTAGGCCTTTAAACATTTCATTTCCAGGTCGGCGGAGAGGGGTGTCCCCTTTTTTAGGGCACTACGGAAAGGGTCCAAGTTCGAATGGACAAAAGAGGCTGCAGATGCATTTGAGGAATTGAAAAAGTACTTGGCTGAAATACCATTGTTGACTTAGCCGATGCCTAGAGAAGACCTGATCTTATATATATAAATCGGTTGGGGAGGTCGCTGTGAGCTCGATGCTAATAAGGGAGGAGGATGGTACTCAAAAACCAATCTATTATATCATCAGGATGCTACGAGGAGCCGAGTTAAATTACTCTGAACTGGATAAAGGAGGATTTGCGCTGATTTGTACAGCAAGGAAATTACGGCCGTACTTTTTGAGCCACAAAGTAAGAGTGCGTGCCAATTTAGCTCTCAAGCAGGTCCTAAGTAACCCAAATGTGTATGGAAGATTGGTGAAGTGGGTTGTGGAGTTGAGCGAGTATGATGTGGTGTACGAACCGAGGGTAGCTATCAAAGCGCAAATATTGGCGGATTTTTTTGCAGGAGATGGTACGCCCATCTGATTCAAGTGACGAAGTAAATGCATGGACATTGCATACCGATGGCTCAACTATGGTATCAGGGGTAGGGCTGGGTATTGTGTTAACCAGTCCGGAAGGAGAAAATTCGGAGTTCGCAGTTAAGCTGGGATACAAGTCATCTAATAATAAGGCTGAGTATGAAGCTGTGCTGCAGGGTATCAAAATGGCAGGCCATATGAGAGCAAGAAAGGTATGGGCATACACGGATTCCCAGTTGATAGCTCGTCAGCTCGCCGTGCCCATTTGCACAATGGAGGATTGATATTGTGGGACCTTTTCCAAAGACTCCGAGCAGTAAAGAATATCTGGTGGTGGCAGTTGATTATTTCACAAAGTGGGTGGAGGCCGAAGCGGTCACTGGAATAAGCGAGCAGCATATGATTTATTTTATCTTTAATAATATATTTTGCAGGTTCGGTGTGCCACGAGTGTTGGTGTCTGATAATGGAACCCAGTTTAATGGGCAGAAAACTCGAGATTGGTGCAAGGAGATGGGGATGAAGCAACGATTTTCTTCTGTGGCGCATCCCCAAACTAATGGGTAGGTTGAGATTACTAACCGTATAATTGTGCAGGGTCTTACGTTACGATTGGAGAAGGCAGGTGGGCTGTGGGAAGAAGAGCTTGCGTCGGTCTTGTGGGCTTATCGAACAACTCCCTGAACTTCTACGGGGGAGTCACCATTCAGTTTGGTTTATGGGATGGAAGCGGTTATTCCAGCGGAGATAGTAGGTGGATCGCAGCGCTTGACAACTTTTAATGTGGAGGAAAAGGAAAGGCTAGCTCGGGGAGCAATCGAAACGATCGATGAGATACGAGATTAGGTTGCGGCTCGGGTTGAACGCTATAAACAAAGGACACAGGCTGCTTTTAACAAACGAGTCAAGCATCGCTATTTTCAGGTTGGTGATTTGGTATGGAGGCAGGCTGATGCATTGCGTATGACTAGGAAGATGGAGCCAAATTGGGTTGGGCCATTTAAAGTGGTAAAATTGTTACGAGGAGGAGCATATATACTTGAAGATGCGAAAGGAAGAGTTTTACTTAGGAGCTGGAATGTGTGTCATTTAAAGAGATATTACGCCTAGATGGCAGGCTGATGATGTTTTACTCTTCGGGGCAGTGATGTGTTTTACCCTTCGGGGCGGGCTGTGTACGTTTTACCCTTCGGGGCAGTGATGTTTTTTACCCTTCGGGGCGGGCTGAGTGCATTTTACCCTTCAGGACGGGCTGAGTACGTTTTACCCTTCGGGGCGGTGATGTGTTTTACCCTGCGGGGCGGGCTGTGTACATTTTTACCCTTCGAGGCAGTGGTGTATTTTACCCTTCGGGGCGGATTATGTGTTTTACCCTTCGGGGCAGGCTGATCATGATGTACCCTTAGGGGCGGATATCTTTTCAATATATAATAATACTTGGTGAGCTATTTTCACGATTTTAAATGTAGTTGAGATGGTTATGTTGCTTTATATGTGTTTGAGAAGAATATGCTTGACTTGCGTATCTTTATTGCATTTTGGTATTCCTAGGTTATGGATGGTTATGACCTCGCGATCTATTATGCCTAACTTATATCCTCGAGCTTGTTTTAGCTCCGTTAAAATAATTGTGATTCATGGTTTTATTATTTTTCTTTGGCTTCATGGCCCTGAAGGAAGAAGTATGGTTGCGATTGTTTATGGGTTCGTGCGACCTATATTAACTTATGGTTTTATGATGGTTGAGATTGCAGGTTTACGTGATTTGTATTACAGGTTTTATGAAGGGTTTGTGTTATAAACCAGTGTACATAACAGACGAAAATGAAATTGTTCATACATACTATTCACAAAATGTGCGAATAAGATACAGGTTCTGAGATTTGCAGAGAACATCGAGCAATCAAGTTGTACTCGGCCCAGGAGCAGGGACGAAGTCCTCCAGGGGTGTGTCCAGTTCGGCAGTCAGTTTGGCGGACAGCACAGCTCGACCCTGGCAAGACAACCACCATTCAGCGTCGATTGGCTGGTTCATGTTGCCCTTGGAAGTGCTAAAGGGAGGCAACATATCGATGACGGCTGGCACGTTGGGGTTGTATGTGACGTTTAGCGCCGCGACATGATTCTTGATTATGTCGGCGGCCTTGAAAACCCACTCCTGGGCACCACTAGCCATCTTGCCGAAATATATGGATGATTTCTTGTAGGCTTTTAGCAGTTCTTCTCGATATGCACCCATGAACTTTTTGCCCGTTGCACTCGTGAGGAAGGTCCGACGACCTTCAACTATGCCTTTCTCATGTGCTGCCTGGTTCTGCTCCTTGAGCTTTTGATTTTGCATGTTGAGCTCTTCTACCTGGCTAGCTTGCTTTTGTGCATCTTTGAGCTCACTGCCCAAGCGAGCTGTTTCATCCTTCAAGATGTTCACCTGGCTCTTCAGGATTGACATCTCTTCTTCTCGCAGGTGGTTAGCACCATCCAGCTCTCCTTTGGTCAGGGATAGCTGTCGTGTTTGTTGCTCAGTTTGTGCAGTCAGCTCATCGCACGTTTTTTGGAGCTCGCTCTCTGCAGATCGAGCCATCAATTCATCGGATAGCTTAGAAATCAGGGGACTCAGCCGCATCAAAACATTTTATAATGGTTTGTAGTTATGATTCTGATAAGGAGAAGGGTTTTTTTAAAAATTTACCTGTTTGATTATTCGCTCGTCAAGGAAGGCCTGAACCTCTTTGGCATTATCACACTGGGCTAGTCCTTTGTCCAGGTCAGGAGAGCTAGAAGAGGTCGCAGCGTATGAGCTCGGACTCTTGGCAGCCGGCTTGAGAAGACATTTCCCCTTTCCTTTTGGGGATCTTTGTACCAACTATACTTCCTCCAGGTCGTCCTTTTGATCAGCCTCTATCCCAAAAACTTGGTTCATCACTTCATCCACGTTGACTGGAGGAGGAGGCGCTGAGGTAACGGCAGGCTGAGGATTGGGTAGCTCTGCGACTTCCTCAGAGCTCGGTGAAGCGCACCTATTGAAAAATGCAACTTCAATAGAAAAGTGGTGTTATTATTCAGTTATAACAATGAAGGATGATGTAACGTCATAAAACATGGGAGACCTACCGAACTCTGATTTGGTCAGGGCAATATCTTGGTCGACGGGGCGAGAGTCGATGCCTACATAATGGAAAACTTTGGACCGGCTGGTGAGTAGCACCACGTCGAAGGGGCGCTTAATCCATTCCGCGAGCTTGTCAGAGTATCTTTTGTATAAAATGGGCAAGTGTTGGGGACTAGGAGGTTTGGTTTGTTTTAGGGTGTGGTGTTGCAGCTCGGTTGGAAAGGGCCATTCTTCCGTATTGTAAATGAAGAAGAGATTCTTCCTCCATTCAGGAACTTTATTGAAGGGGTTTATTAAAAAGTGGGATTTGCCCGTGCGGGCAGAAAGATAAAAGGAATTTTGTTGATATTTTATCTGAAAGCAAAATTGGAAAAAACCTGGGTCAGGTTCAGTATTATAGTATTTACATAGTATAACATACCCCGCCAAAAATCTCATAGAGTTGGGGGTCAGTTGTAAAGGGGAAACTTTATACAGGAGGGAGATCTCGATGTAAAATTGACGAGGTGGGAATCTAAGTCCCGACCTGAGTAGCTCGTCAAAAAGGGTAATGTTGTTGGGGGAAGGTTTCACGGGTCTAAGTGGAGAATATCGGGCAGACTCATTTTCGCGGTCTCTTGGAGGTTAAGGGTTTGTTTGAATTCTTCGAGTTTTTCAGGGTCAGGGAGTAGCCAGTACTTGTCCCTAATTTCTTTGGTGGTGAAGTATGAGGGAGGTAGGTCGACAGAATTTATGGAGCGATCTACAGTCATTGGGTTTTCCAGGAAGTGCTCGCAAGACGGTGGGTTCGTATGCTTAACTACGGGAATGCCTTCTGGTATATTTACAAGGGCCAATGGGACGGAAGGAGGGTCTTTGGATATGTTTTCTAGAGAGGTTAGGGTATTGGAGTGAGCCCTAGTCTGGGTTTCTAACTCCGACCAGCTGACATCGCCTTCTGGCTCGTCGCGAAGGCCAGAGGGGGAAGGGGGCTATTTTCATCTTTACTTGAAAACGTAAGGTTTCCGATGGGGTTTGAATCAGGGTAAAGGCCAGAGTTTTGGGAATTAGGGTTGGAGGATGCTAATTTCATCATCAATCAGAAAATACAAGGGGAAGGAAATAGCAGAAACACAACAACTCAGCAGATGCAACACATATATGATAGTGAATTTGAAATTATTGAAAGAGGGGAGGATTTAGGGTACTTACACATTTTCGGTATCCTGGAGGTCGGCGATGGGCGGTGAGATGTTTATAATTTTCTGAAGATCTGGGAGTGTGCGAGCTTTGTTGTAGATAGAAAATGGTGATTTTTGCTTATGAGAATGATAAAGTGACGAAGGAGGGGAGATGAAGGAGCTTTTGTTGGGCGGCGTAAAAAGTAGATGGGACAGATTGGAGCGGGAATTTGGTAGGGTTTCAAGGAATGTTTTGGGCCTTTTGTTTTGGGCCCATCGTGTTTATTATACTACGAGAAAATAGGGGAGTGACACGTGCCCGACACACTGTCAGGCTGCATGTAATGAAACTTAAAAAGATCGTGATGGATAAGGAGATGCGTGTTTTCACTTTTTTGGCTGCTTATGGTTACGTTTTCTTGGATTATTTTGCTCGATTATAACTTCAGGTCATTGGAAAAGGGTCCTATGGTTTCAGGTCGTCATATATAAAGTCTGGGGACTTGGTCTGGGGACTCGTTGGTCGCTTCTTCCGAGGGGAGCATTCTTCTTAAAACGATGAGTTAGCTCAGCGAGCTTGTATTTTGGGAGGTCGCGGGTCTTATGTGGTAACTTCTCATGGGATGATTGGTAATATAGCTCGGTATATCCAGCTGGGTGATTCTGGAATATGGTTCAGTAAGGTGGAGGGGTAATTTTTTTATTTGTTCATATTTTATTATTGTTTTTGGTGGTTGTGCTCTTTTAACTCTGTTTTACATGTCCTACCAGATTTCATACCTCAATCAGCTAGAACATGGTGGACTAGATGATACGTCACTAAAAACCCATACGTAATATATGTGGGTATTTTTGGTAAGCGACCTCATTTCTTCAAAGGAGGATTTCCTCTGGGGGGGGGGGCGAGCTGGTTTGTAGAGTAGCGACCTGGAGTATGAAGATGAGTTCTCATATAGGGTCGCGACCTCTTATGCTTTATGTGTTGAGCTCTAGTTGTTGAGCTCGGTTAAGGGCTTTATAAATATCAGGCCCAAATGGGCTTACATGGATGGTTTATGGGGATGTGACGAATTATATGGAAAGAATAACAGGTCCAGGTCTATTCTGATAATTTAAGCGAGAGATCCACTATTTATGGGAACTTGGCATATATGAGAAATCCTAGTTCTAAGTCGGTCATGGTATTTATGGAATTGTGGTGGGAGAAGGAAACCATGGCTTGGGGGACACTTCTCTTGTCTCTATAAAAGAGGTGCATACCTCTCTTTATTTTCTAAGTTGAAATCATTGTTATTGACGGATTGATCTCTGAATTATCTCTCGCACTATCTGACTTAAGCATCGGAGGACCTTCGCTAGGTCAGTCACCCGATTCGGCTGAAGGTGTTGTTTTTCAGGATCGGCTAGGTCGCTAGGAGGATTCTTGGAGGCTTATCAGGTCGTCGTGACCTATTTGAAAGCTGTTTCAGGTCGCTGATCTCGGATTTGAGGTTAGTGCCCCCTATTCTTGGTAACCAATCTTTTTGGTTTTATTAGGCGGCTAGGAAAGAAAATCGTGTATCTATCTATTTTTCTATCTCTCTCTATATATAGAGATATCTTCATGTGAGAACCAATTCCATAGGTGGGAACTTTAGGAACCGCTACTTTACATTATACTAGCATTACGCCCGTGCGATGCACGGGTATATAATTTTAAGGTTTAATTTATCAAATATTTAATATTATTTTAATGTTGATAATATAATTTAAAAAGTGGTTATACTAATTTAAACAAAAGTAGAATAAGATAAAGATTAAAATAATAAATGTAAAAAATTGAAGAATTAAACATTATATAGAACATGCTTAGCAAAACTATTATTAATAAGAAATTTATAATTTACAAATTATGGAATATTTCCTTGTACACAACATTCGTAGTTTTTTTTTTTTTTTACGTCTATCTTCCTCATCACAAATCAATATTTTTAAACCTTTTCGGTTGGTCACCTTTGATATTGCAACATACAGTTGACCATGACTGAAAGCAGGTTTTTTCAAGAAAAGTCCAACGTGGGATAGGGATTGGCCTTGACTTTTATCAATTGTCATTGCATACGACAGAATAACCGAAAATGACCTTCGTTGAAACTTCAACGGCAACCTAGGATCCGATGGTGTTACGGTCATTCGTGGGATGAGTACTAATTCACCTGCGTTACTTCCTTGGAGAATCGTTGCCTCCAAAACATGATCACCCAGTTTCGTAACTACTAATCTAGTTCCATTGCACAAACTAAGTGAATAATCAATATTTCTCAACAACATGATTGGAGTACCAACTTTCAATCGTATCTCATGATTCGGCAACCAAGAACACTTGATTGTGTTTAAAAACTCGATTGAATGGACATCTTGCAAAATGTCAACATTTGCATCAGATTTGCACGCACTATCTGAGCTCAAATATATCTTACATTCTCCTTCATTTAATGAAGTCATATATTCATTGATTAAATTGACTACATCAAGTGTTGGTGCAAGAATAGCTCGACCCTCCAAATAAACAGAACATTCAGCATTCAATCCAAATTGTGGATAAGTGCTGGTCACAATTGATGCAATAGGTTCACCATCATCTAACAACAATAAATCCTCTGGGATGTCGATTTCAACGATGCCATCATTTGATCATTCAGCTATTCCGTCTCAAATACTATTTATCCATTAAGAAAACTCTTTCAATTCAATCGAATCGGGCCCTGAGATGAGATTTTGAAGCCTCATATTCTTTGTCAATCTCAGAAACTTACAGTGTCTCCATAAGTGGGAAGAATTTATTGTCGCATGTACTATGTCTGGCCTAGTACCTTTAGGAATCATCTAAAGAATTTTGCAAAAATATCTACCAAGTACAATAGTTTTACCTCGGAATGAAATATCTCTAGCATTTGGATTCTTGAATCCCATAATATCTTTTAATGTTTAGTCTAAATCTTCAAAACAATGTTTATGCATCATCGGAGCTTCATCCCAAATTATCAGCTGTGCACGCACCATTAATTCTGCAATGGGGGTCCCCTGAAAAATCCCACACGATTATTCTTCATGGAGGTTGAATGGAACTTTAAACCTAGAAAGACATGTTCTTCCTTTTGGAAGAAGAAGAGAAACTATGCCGCTAGATGCCACATTTAATACGATCCCACCATTAGATCTTACTTCTGCAGAATGAATCCTCCAAATAAAAGTTTTTCCAGTTCCTCCAAATCCATAAACAAATAATAAGACCCCCTTTGTTGAACAAACAGATTTCATGACCCCGTCATACACATATTTTTGATTTTTAATTAGATTTTGAAATAAATTCTCGTGTTCTTTGATGAGGGCATCACGGTCATAGTCCAATTCCTCGGCAATAAATCTATTAGAAGAAATATTAGAGTCGACCTCAGCTGAAATTGGCATTGGAGGAATGTCCTTTAAGCTCTTCCCTATGCTCTGCAATAATTTGTTCACTTCCAGTAAAGCAAGGTTTTGAATTTCAGCATCGCTCATCTACAAATATGTACAAGAAAAAAGTAAAAATAATTGTACTTTCACTAATTTATATGAAAAAATACATAGAAGAACACTATAAGAAAAACCATGGATATAATTGAAGTTTATTAATTAATATCGTTGTTATTTCTCAACTTTTGTTGTTTATATAAATGTCATCTGATAAATATTTCCAACATTTTTCTCATGTTTTTTCCGGTCGAGATATAGATTTGGACGCAGGTAATGTCATGAATAAGGACCTAACAGAATGTGCAAACCCCCAATAACTTGCTTATTCGATGCTATTGATATATTCCCTATCATCATCAAGTAGCCCAACTTAGTAGAACGCATCACGATATGTGTCGTGTTGCTTTCCGTTCACTTTTCTTAAGTCATCGTGACATTGTACTCCTCGAACAACATTGAGGAGGCACCTGACATAATAGTTATCACTGGAATCTGGGGGAACATAATATAACCGAGCAATTTGCAATGTTTGTTTCATAGGGGTCCACTCATTTATCTTTGAGTTCCAAACAAAATACTGAGGAAAATCACTATACAATAAATTTAGAGCTTCATGATATTTCTTGTTAGCCTCAAACCAACCCAAAAACATTGTATGAAGTGTTGACTGATGTTTCATCACATTGTCCAGTGCGTCATTATCATTATATAGTACTCTTTGCTCCCCTGGAAGATGAAAACTCAAGCGTAGGACAGAAGGATTTTTATACTGCATTTCGTACCCAAAGATTCTCCAAGCCGCTTCACATGGGAAAATGTAACGACAACCGTAATACTTTTAAATCTCATCAATTTCTGGTTTGCTCCCATCATTGTTACCACTCTAGTAAAATGTTATTGTGACCCTATCATTTCTCTTGTTCACATATTTGAACAAATATTTGATTGATATAGACTAATTACAGCATTCAACTTTTATGTGTGCTCCATACTTTAGCAACAAATAATGATTGTGTGGCACAACCCACTTATTATATAGAGGTACACCATTTTTTCTTACCGTACGACCAGTATTTCTACGTCTGTACACCGGGCCCGGGTAACCATCATAATCAACAGTAGTAGAGTCAACAAACCTCTTTGGATAATAATTTGAGAATTTCTCATCAACCATGCAAGGAGAAGATTTTTTCAAATGCCCACATGGACCATGAACCATCAACTCCGAAACTGTTGCATAATACCTTGAATCTCCCTCTTCATCCGGAATGTCAGCCGAAATGATTCGATCAATACTGCTTGCATTAGAGTATTTATTATTTTTTGATAGAAATATAAGAATGTGGGCATGAGGAAGACCTCGCTTCTGGAACTCCACAGTGTAAATAACTACATAAGTTCAAAAGTTAAAAAATGAGAAAGACACTAATGAACAATAAATTGATGATATATAGAGGTTATTTTGAAATAAGTATTTTTAAAATTATATATATATATATATATATATATATATATTCATATGCTCACCTGAAACTATATTTCAAAATATTGGTTGTCACGTAAATCTCTAATAAATCCTTCCAACTTCATCTTGAATATTCTTGAAACTACATCAGGACGATCTTCTGGCTTAAGATTCCTACCCTCGACAAACCGTACAATCTCTGGCCATTTTGGATTGTACGTGAATGTTATGAACAAATCTGGATATCTAGCCCATCGACAAATTGCCATAGCATCTTGGTAATTCTGAATCATATACCGTGTACCACCGGTAAATGTCGCTGGCAAAACAACACCGTTACCCACGCTGCAATCATTTGTTTCACCGCGTACTACTGCATCAGCAATCTCATTATACATCTCACTATGCAACTCTTTTTGATGTGTTCTAACATACCAGAATCTTGCAGATTCAATCATGGTATATCCATCAACTATGAACTGTTATTTATGCTTTTTGCAAGAGAGGATAGTAGGTGACTCAGTTAACCTTTCATGCAATCGGTGCAAGAAGAACTCCCTCTGGCTCACATTCTATTTCCTATCGGTTTTCAATGATCAGCAAAAGGTATATCTTGTTTATAATTATCCTCACCGTAAGGAAATAACAATGGATACTGCAGAGAAAGGTAAGAAGGATGTAACTCATTGATACGTTTCAATTTCCTAGATTTTCTTTCTGAAATAACATCCCTATTTATACATATGTTTTTCAAAATCACAAACAACTAAGATGGCAAGTTCATCGGCTTCGGGTAGATTGTGCGTTCTTGCATCAGTGCTTCTTCTCCCAATAAGGCGTAATTTCATTTCAACAACACCATCTTCAGGATGCAGGGGCGACCTATCAAAAGTTGGTGAAGAACATGTTCTGAGATCTGTTTGGGTCCACCATGGAAGTCTATGTGGATGATATGTTGGTGAAAAGAAAAATGGCGAACTCACATGTGGAGGATCTACGGAAAGCTTTTGCCATACTAAGGCAATATGGCATGCGTCTTAACCCGAAGAAGTGCGCTATTGTAATGTGATCAGGTAAATTCTTGGGATATATGGTGGCAGAGCGAGGTATTGAAGTGAATCCTAAAAAGGTGCAAGCCCATCCCCAAATAGTGCGGGATGTACAAGTATTGACAGGTCGTATTGCAGGGCTTAGTCGTTTTATTTCCAAGTATTGACGGGTGAAGATTCGATTCTATTACATATCTGTTGGCGAGGTCGCGGTAAGCCCGGTACTTATCATGGCGGATGCAGGTGTGCAGAAACCTTTCTATTATATCAGCAGGATGCTGGGGGGAGCAGAGTTGAACTACTCAGAGCTGGAGAAAGGGGGATTTGCATTGATCTATACGACGAGGAAGCTTTGTCCTTATTTTCTAGGCCACAAGGTTAAGGTACGCACCAACTTAGCCCTCAAATAGGTTTTGAATAATCTGAATGTATCAGGGCGACGGGTGAAGTGGGCGAATACGGTGTGGTATATGAGCCCGGGACATCTATTAAGGCACAGGTGTTAGCGAATTTCCTACAAGAGATGGTATGCTCGACAGAGCATGAGGAAGAGCAGAAAACATGGCTATTACATACATATGGATAAAATTATGGCATCGGGAGCTGGGCTAGGGATTGTTTTAACTAGTCCAGAAGGAGAAAACCTTGATTTTGTGATCAAGATGGAATTTAAAGCCTCTAACAATGAGGCAGAGTATGAGACATTGTTGCATGGCATAAAAATGGCAATCGACCTGGGAGCACGACGAATTAAAGCTTATACAGCCTCTCAACTGGTAGCTTGCCAGTATGACGGGTCTTTTGAAGCAAGAGAAGAACACATGCAGGAATACTTGAAGAAACTCAGAGAAGTCGTAGTTCAATTCGAGGGATCTTTGTTCCTTTTCCAGCTCGGGGCTCCTTGTTCCTTTCAGGTTCCTCAATCATTTCTTCTTTTCCCAGTCTTCGACCTCGATCCTTATTCAGTCGACCTCTTTCTGGTCGGCTTCGACAATGGTTGTCTTGACTGGCGCAGTTTGATTGTCTTTCGTGTAGGTTTTTTCTTTGCTCGGCTCGACCTCCATGTTCGAACCCTGCTCGAAAGTTGATTCTAATTCTTTCCTGCTCGGCTCGGTGCATGGTGCTCGGCCTCGAACACAAGAGTCAGCTCATCTGTGTCTTTGGTGTGTTCCTTGTTGCATGCAGGTTCGGGTTGGTCTGGCTCTTCGCCGACCATGTCCTTCAGAATCGGATTGTTGGGCTCATCACCTCTCGGCTCCTGAACCAGCTCTTCACCTTCCTTCATCTGCTCAACCATATTTATCTGCCTTTGCCTAATAGACCAGTTGCCTTGAAACCGATGAACAGTTGCGGTTCCACTATCGATCACTATGGGGTCAATAGTGAGTATCTGGGCTCTAATGACTCCGTTGACTCGTGAGCTTGCTCTAATATTTGTCCAATGATCTCTTTTTTTCCTTAACTCTGGCTCAAATCTCTATTACTATCATTCTTGTGTTCTTTTAAGTTCAAATAAACTCAAAAAGTCTTGACAAAATAACAAAAATTACTAAACAAGTAATAACATCCGAACAATATAAAATGAATTAAAAGACGTTATATATGCACAAATAAAAATTAAAACGTAACTAACTAAATTTTATATGCACCTAAAATCGTGTTTATCGCCTACTATGATAAATACTCATTATCTGTAGCATGCATTTTTATTCTAATTACAATTTGAAGAGTAGTTAAAAATATTTCCTAGAAAACATTATATTTATTACATATTATGACCTCAAATTGTTTGAAGCAGTATATTATTTATATATGACACATTTGGTTTAAAACCAAACATGAGGTTTGAAATAATACTAAATCCTAACGCATTGACAATTAATGTGGAATTAATTAAATAGAACAATAAATTTGGCGTTTTGGACCAACCAATCACGTTGATTTCTTTCGAAAATTGCAGCACGTGAATTAGGCATATATGACAATTTAAATGATAATTATGATATAGTGGGAATGTAAAATTGGATAGTGTAAAATTAGAAGGTCTATGGATATAAGAATAATTCTCAGATTCACGATGTTGTTAATCAATGTTACCAATATCAGTTAACAACATCGACCAGAGTAAATTAAATTTATGCAGCGGAAATTAAAATACGAGAACACGATTAAACAAATTCAGTTCGCAAATAAAAGTACTTGTGAACTTGGGTGTACAAACCCGAAAACTATATTACTTTCTTTTTAAGTTCAATACAAAATATAAAGTAATATATGAAAACTAAATATCAAGAACTTGATACTAAATACTTGTTGCCGGAATGGCAAGATCTTTTTCGTCGGTCACGCAACTTCAAAGATCTTATTTATCACGAACGTTAGCTCCAAGTAGATATCACTTCTTCGTGTTCTTCTTCTATTCGTCTTGCGTCGTGCGTCCTTCTCTCAAGAATTTCGTGCGTTGAGTAATCTCTAAAAAAAAACGTGTACAAGTATTAGGAGTTCTTGTGTCTTAAATAGACAACCAAGAATCCTAAACTTGGTAAAATCCTAAAAACAAATCCTAAACACAATCTAGGAATAATTAAAGTTCTGTGCATAAACTAGGAAACATAATATTATCCTAAATCTAGTTTCCTAACTTATTTTGTACCCAAGAAAGGCAAATAACAAAATAGGAATTATTGCCAAGAATAAATTCCTCAACAATCTCCCCCTTTTGCCTTTCTGGACAAAACACTAAGACGCAAACACAAATGAAAATAAAAATACTAACTCCCCCTAAGATAGAAAACTCCCCCTAAACAAAACACCCAATGTTGTTAAGACTCAAACCAACATTACAAACCAACATTGTTCAAAATAACCAACACTTCACAAAACAAACAGAGTCAAGGAACTTATTGACTTTGAATCCTCTTTGAACGTCGAGGAGATGTCGAAGTTCCTTCACCACTATTCTTCCTCTTCTTCTTCTACCTCATTTTCATCATTCTCTTAAAAGCCTTTTTGCGCGCTCGAATTCGCTTTTGCCTCTTCTCTTGAGCAAGGCTTGCCAAGGCTTCGGCAGCAACAGCATCTTTAGCATCAGCGGCGGCAGCAGCAGTCTCATTCTCGGTAACATCTTCCCTATCAGCATTGTCTCCCCCTATGTTCGCATCAACATCCTCTCCCCCTTTTTGACCATAAAGGGAAAGGGCCTCCAAAAGCGAGCAACGGAGCGCCTGTAGCTTAGAAATCTGCAAGTCAATGGAGGCAACATGTGCACGCAGGAGCTGCACAGAAACACGGACCATGTTGGGATCATCACTACCAACATCAGCTTGGACCGGAGCCTGCCAAGGCAAATCGAGCACCCTAGCATCAGTAGTATGTTGGCCTCGGAAAGCAAACCGATCCGCATCACCAGTGAGCACATCATCTGGTAGAAGCGTCAGGCCTTGGTTTTTCAACAAGCTGAAAATAAGAGAGGGAAAACAAAACGAGGCGGTAGACCTTGATGTGGCAAACTTAGTCACAATATCAAAAACATGTCGCCCGAAACTGAACTTAATACCCTTCCCAAGCTTAAACAAAAACTGGGTCTGAGGCCGAGTCACACATGTAGTGTTCTTGGAAGGGACCCAGTTGCAAAGAGCCACTTTGTGCATAATAGAATAGAGAGACGAGAGCCTAGTGCTCGGCAATTGCTCAAACCAGGAATGCACCATACCACCAGATAAAAAAGACACAACCTCATCCATATCATCCACATTAGACACACCCCGAAACGGTGCAGTCTCAAAGAACTCATCAATTAAATCAGGGGTGAAAGCAAAGACTCTACCACGCACAAAAACTTTTCCATAATTCACAGAGCTCAAATCAACAATGGAGGGCAGCATGTTCGCATAGAAATCAAGAACTATGTCTCTAACAAATGGTACTGCAGTAGAGACTGTGGAATACATACCGTGAAATCAGAGGTAGGCTATCAGATTGTGGCGCTCAAACAAATCAACCGGCACTCTCCTCTCGGCAATCATGTGGCGAGTTTGATAAGTCTCAAACAACTCAGCAACTTCAGCAGTTAAAAACTTCTCCAAAATGGGCTCCATGTCCTCAATCTCGGGTGTTGGAGTAGCAGTTCCTGAAGAGGACTGGGAGTGAGCCGATGCATTAGAAGAAGGCGGCGAGGGATCAGGAGAGGTTCTTGGGACAGAAGCAGTGAGGGAGGACGAAACAGACTACGAGCGACGCAATGTTGGTAAGGGACTACCGACATGACTAGCAACATCGTTCATTGCAGCAGCCTTTTTTTTCTGCTTGTCCTCTTTGCATGCAGCAATAATATCTTTCAAGGGTAAATCAAATGATGAGTCAGGGGAATTTTCGAAAAGACCTGTATCAAACTCAGGTGTAGTAGCATGAACTGGAGACGGCGGGGGATCAGCGGCAGTCGGCTTGGCAGAACTTGCAACCTCGCCGGTGATAAAGTCCAGTACAGTGTAAGGAGGCGAAGAGTACTCAGTAGCAGTTGATCCAGGAGAAACTTTGACCTTTGCCTGGCTGGGAGAGACACTGTCTTTCGTCAGGCTGGGTCTCCTGTCGGCTTTACGTACAAGCTGTTTCCGGCGAGTAAACCTCTTCTTCTCCGGCAGACTAGGAGCAGAAGCAGACGGCGGCACAACTCTGGCAATTCGAGCAGTAGGCTCAAAATCATGATCATCAGGGTCAGACTCCACAACAACATCCTCTTGAAGGTTCATGTGTTCGATAGGCACGTGACGACGCGGACCAGCCTTGCTTTTTGGGACCGCGGGCGGCACAACGCCAGGCGGTATGTTGCGCAAGCGCCTAGACCGCTTTAAGGTTGGGTTCCCCACGCGGCCAAAGGTCTCAGCCACAAAAGCTAAATCTGGGGAATTATCGACGTCAATTTCGTTCCTGGGCTGTCCAGGGAACACTTGAGCAACCGGCGTAGCGTCGACCGGCGATGGAACAGCCACGGCAGCGAGAGAAACAGGCGCAGCCGATTGTGGTGGCGATGTTGATAGTGGTGGGTTTGAAGAACTGCCACCACCAATCTCCTCACGAATATCAAGCCACCAATTTTTGGGAACGGCAGCGGGACCTGATCGCCGGAGCGGCGAACCTCTTTTGGCAGTTCTGGGACAGACGGCGGTGGAGAGCTAGTCATCCTGCAACCAAGAAACAAAAATTCGAGAGAATTTGAGAGGAGTAAGGAGTCTGAGAGTTGTAATTCGAAAAGGGTTTAGTGGATCCAAAAATAATATCGTCTACATAAATTTAAACAATTAAGATGTGATTGTTGGATTTAAGAAGAAACAAAGTTTTATCAACTTCCCCTCGTCTAAAGTTCAAATAAAGCAAATATTAAGTTAGCCTTTATACCAAGCTCTAGGAGCTTGTTTTAAACCATAAAGAGCCTTTTTCAGTTTTTAAAACAAAATCAGATTTTTGAGGATCCACAAATCCTTTAGGCTGCTCAACATATACTTCTTCACTTGAGACCCCATTCAAAAAGGCACTCTTAATGTCCATTTGATGCAACGAAATTTTCATATAACAAGCAACAGAAAGGAAAAGTCTTACCGACTCAATTCGAGCAACAGGGGCAAATGTCTCATCAAAGTCAATTCCTTCGATTTGCGTATACCCTTGTGCGACAAGTCGAGCTTTATTCCTCACAATGTTGCCTGCTTCATCAGTCTTGTTCTTGAATATCCACTTGGTCCCCGTCACGTGAGCACTTTCTGGCCGTGGAACAAGATCCCACACATCATTCTTGGCGAATTGGTCCAGATCCTCTTGCATAGCCCGAATCCAGAACTCATCCTTGACTGCATCCTCCACGCGCTTGGGCTCTATTTTAGAAAGGTACAAAGACTCACGAATTTTAGAACAATTAGTAGACAAACATACATACCTGACCATTTCCTTGAAATTTATTTGTCGACGTCTTGTACTTCTTTCATCCATATCACCAATGATTTGGCCCACGGGGTGATTTTTCTGGATTCTGGATGGAATGTCCCTCTGATGAAGATCAATGGGATCTGCTGGATCTTCTTCCTCTGAATCCGAATCAGAATCAGATTCTGAAACTTGGCTCGATGTTGGTACCGATGTTGGTATCCCAGTATCAACATGGTTATCAACATCACTTAAATTTCTGAGTTCAGCAGCTGCATCTTTGTTCTCAATACCTGCACCATCAACTGAAGTAGGAGTGACACTACCTTGAGGGTTTTGATCATAAACCAGATCATTATCCTCGACAGGCTTGACTCCGCTCGTTAGATCATCAAACTTGACATTTACTGACTCAAACATACTTCGAGTTCGAAGGTTAAACAACCTATATGCATGACTATTTTGGGAATAACCCATGAAAATGCACTTATCACTTTTTGAGTCAAGTTTAGCAAGATGATTTCTATCGTTAAGCACATAGCAAATACATCCAAACACATGAAAATAGCTCAAGTTTGGTTTCTTCCCAATCAACAATTCGTAGGGAGCTACACATGAACCTGGTCTAAAATAAGCCCTATTCGTGATATGACATGCAGTGTTCATTGCTTCAGCCTAAATCGTTTAGCTATCCCATTAGAAATGAGCATAGTTCTAGTCATCTCCGCTAGAGTTCTATTCTTACGTTCAGCTACGCCATTTTGTTGAGGGGTAATTGGAGAAGAAAATTCATTACTAATACCCTCAGAAGTGCAGTACTTCAGAAAAGATGCATTTTCAAATTCCTTTCCATGATCAGTTTTAATCCTACCAATTTTTACGTTAAACCTTACACAATGCTTCTTTGCAAGTTTTTTGAAAGCCTCAAACGTCTCAGATTTTTCTTTTAGAAACTCTACCCAATTAAACCTAGAAAAATCATCAACAATTACGAGAACATACCTCTTACCACTAAGGCTCTCAAACTCAAGTGGTCCCATGAGATCCATGTGAAGCAATTCAAAGCAAGATGATGTAGTGAGACTTTGTTGGACTGGATGTGGCACCCTGACCTGTTTCCCTTTTTGGCATGCCTCGCACACCGGAATGATCCTTTTGTTGAGCTTGGATAGTCCACTCACAGCTTCTTCCTTGGCCAACCTATCCATCATCTTGTAATTTACATGTCCAAGCTTTTGATGCCATAGTTCTGCATCACTAAATTGGGACAACCTGCAAAAAGCATCACTATGAATTTGGTAGCAATTATCTGAAGTTCTTTTCCCGGTGAGAATACAAGATACATTCTCCTCATAAACTTCACACTTTTCACGGTTGAATTTAACGCTGAACCCTCCGTCGCACAATTGACTTATGCTGATCAAATTTGCAGTAAGTCCTTCTACTAGCAGCACATTTTCTAGTGTAACAACACCAGGAACATGGAGAGTCCCTTGGCCAATGATTTGGCAATTTGCCCCTCCTCCATACTTCACTTTTCCACCTCTAAATCTGAAAATATTGGAAAGCAATTCTTCTGAGCCTGTCATATAGTTCGAGCATCCACTATCAAAATACCAGGCTCCAGGGACAAGAGACTTCAGGGAGGTATGGATCATATTGCACTTGACGCTGTTTTTCTTGACCCACACTTGTTTGTATCTGATGTTGGTATTGATGTTGGTAGCGCGGTTACCAACATTGGACTTGGCAGACATATTTGTTCTCTGAAAATGTCTTCTCTCGCTAATGATCTTCTAGCAAAAGGGCCGAATGTGCCCTGGTTCTCCACAATGATGACACACGAAATGTCTCCTCCTTTTCTTGTGGCGTTTGGAGGATTTCCGTTCTTGATTCGACACTTGCGTAGGTTGACTTGGCTTGAGACCTATTCCATGCTTAGAGGACTCTGGGAAGCTAACCTGCGAAATTTCATCAAGCTTCGCCTTACCTTTGTTTAGATTTGAAATGGTTCCTTGAACAGTGGTCAGCTCATTCTTCATTTTTTCAAGCTCAGTATCCTTCTTGGTGAGAGATGTTTCCAGCCGGACAATGATGTCAAGCTGATCCTCCTTTTCTTTGGTTAGCTTTTCTACTTCTTTTTCGAGTTCTTTGGCCTTGAGTACCTGTTTACTCCAACTGATAAACAATTTCTGGTGGTCAACACTCAGCCGCTCGTATTCCTCATAATAATCAGTGGTCTCGGCATTCAGGCACACGATGTTGTCTACAAGCAAACCAACATGAACATCTTCGTCCCACACAACATGGAAAAACAAAGCTGGAACGGAATCAGTTGACTCAGAATCATTAACATCTTCGGTGAAATCTGTAGTGACCATGCTTTTCTTTCTAAGAGTGTTGGGACACTCGTTCTTGTAATGTCCCCAACCTTTGCATTCGTGGCATTGAATCTCGTTGAGTGGTTTTGTTGAACTGGACACATTGGAAGTTGAATTTGTGGCTTGCCATTCCGGCAACAAGTATTTAGTATCAAGTTCTTGATATTTAGTTTTCATATATTACTTTATATTTTGTATTGAATTTAAAAAGAAAGTAATATAATTTTCGGGTTTGTACACCCAAGTTCACAAATACTTTTACTTGTGAACTGAATTTGTTTAATCGTGCTCTCGTATTTTAATTTCCGCTGCATAAATTTAATTTACTCTGGTCGATGTTGTTAACTGATGTTGGTAACATTGATTAACAACATTGTAAATGTGAGAATTATTCTTATATTCATAAACCTTCTAATTTTACAATTGGCATCTAGAGCGGGTTACTTAACCTTTTAAGTATTGATCCTTACTTTTTAGGTGCTATGGATGCTCAAGGCAACCCGAGGCCTCCAATCCTTAATGGTGAGAATTATTCTCTCTGGAAACAGAGAATGAGATGGCATTTGAAAAGCATCGACGAGCGTGTTTGGAAAACTGTTCTCATTGGATGGGAAAAACCACGTGTCACGGATGGCGAGGGCGATACCATCCCTAAAAAGGAGGAAGAATGGACTGCTGATGAAGCAATTGCTGCAAGTTGGAACTCCAAATGCATCAACACCTTGTGTGGCTATCTAGATGCAAGCTATTACCGCATCATCAAGAATTGTGAGTCAGCTAAGGATGCATGGGACGCACTACAGAGGGTGTGTGAAGGAGCTGAAAGCATAAAGAAATCCAGATTAAGAATGCTCATATACACCTTCGAGGCTATGAGAATGGATGAAAAAGAGTAAATCTTGGACTACTCCGTAAGATTGGCGGAAATAACTGAAGAGTGCAGAGAGCTTGGTGAGCCCATAACTAATTCCCGTCTTGTAGGAAAATTGCTGAGATCCATTACGAAGAACTATAACATGAAGGTGGTGGCCATAGAAGAATTCAAAGATGTTGATAACATCGATTTCAACACCTTAGTTGGAAATCTCAAGCAATATGAGATGGAACATGTTGGCTCTAGCTCGAAAGAGAAGAATGTTGTTTTTTCTTCCGATTCAATTGCAGTCGATGATGAAGATGACGAAGATTTCGATTTTAATGGAATTATTAAAAAGATGGAAACAACTACTCTCGGAGAAGATGAATTGGCCTTTGTGACTCAACGCTTCAATAATTTCTTGAAGAAAAAGAACAATTTTGGAAGCTC
>BMAC01001563.1:147440-172251 GCA_014905375.1 Phtheirospermum japonicum
GAGCTTCCAAAATTGTTCTTTTTCTTCAAGAAATTATTGAAGCGTTGAGTCACAAAGGCCAGTTCATCTTCTCCGAGAGTAGTTGTTTCCATCTTTTTAATAATTCCATTAAAATCGAAATCATCGTCATCTTCATCATCGACTGCAATTGAATCGGAAGAAAAAAGCAACATTCTTCTCTTTCGAGCTAGAGCCAACATGTTCCATCTCATATTGCTTGAGATTTCCAACTAAGGTGTTGAAATCGATGTTATCAACATCTTTGAATTCTTCTATGGCCACCACCTTCATGTTATAGTTCTTCGTAATGGATCTCAGCAATTTTCCTACAAGACGGGAATTAGTTATGGGCTCACCAAGCTCTCTGCACTCTTCAGTTATTTCCGCCAATCTTACGGAGTAGTCCAAGATTTACTCTTTTTCATCCATTCTCATAGCCTCGAAGGTGTATATGAGCATTCTTAATCTGGATTTCTTTATGCTTTCAGCTCCTTCACACACCCTCTGTAGTGCGTCCCATGCATCCTTAGCTGACTCACAATTCTTGATGATGCGGTAATAGCTTGCATCTAGATAGCCACACAAGGTGTTGATGCATTTGGAGTTCCAACTTGCAGCAATTGCTTCATCAGCAGTCCATTCTTCCTCCTTTTTAGGGATGGTATCGCCCTCGCCATCCGTGACACGTGGTTTTTCCCATCCAATGAGAACAGTTTTCCAAACACGCTCGTCGATGCTTTTCAAATGCCATCTCATTCTCTGTTTCCAGAGAGAATAATTCTCACCATTAAGGATTGGAGGCCTCGGGTTGCCTTGAGCATCCATAGCACCTAAAAAGTAAGGATCAATACTTAAAAGGTTAAGTAACCCGCTCTAGATGCCAATTGTAAAATTAGAAGGTTTATGAATATAAGAATAATTCTCACATTTACAATGTTGTTAATCAATGTTACCAACATCAGTTAACAACATCGACCAGAGTAAATTAAATTTATGCAGCGGAAATTAAAATACGAGAGCACGATTAAACAAATTCAGTTCACAAGTAAAAGTATTTGTGAACTTGGGTGTACAAACCCGAAAATTATATTACTTTCTTTTTAAATTCAATACAAAATATAAAGTAATATATGAAAACTAAATATCAAGAACTTGATACTAAATACTTGTTGCCGGAATGGCAAGATCTTCTTCGTCGGTCACGCAACTTCAAAGATCTTATTTATCACGAACGTTGGCTCCAAGTAGATATCACTTCTTCGTGTTCTTCTTCTATGCGTCGTGCGTCGTGGCGTCCTTCTCTCAAGAATTCCGTGCGTCGAGTAATCTCTAAAAAAAAACGTGTACAAGTATTAGGAGTTCTTGTATCTTAAATAGACAACCAAGAATCCTAAACTTGGTAAAATCCTAAAAATAAATCCTAAACACAATTTAGGAATAATTAAAGTTCTTGTGGCATAAACTAGGGAAATATAATATTTGTCCTAAATCTAGTTTCCTAACTTATTTTGTACCCAAGAAAGGCAAATAACAAAATAAGGAATTATTGCCAAGAATAAATTCCTCAACAGATAGGATCATATGAAATTTCACATATTCGTGAAGTGAAAGAAAATTCAAGGCACATGAAAATAGAATTCAACTGACCTTCTATCTATTATGGTGACTTTGTAAGATAGATGAATATGTTGATCTTTGGAAAAATATGGGTGCGGGAGAAAAAGATTGTGAAATTACCTATTAAATGATTGTCTCAATTATAGTTTCATATCTTCTTAACCCTTTTTTTTTTTTTTTTTTTTTGCTCAGGCCAATAATGAGGTGATTGGAAAGTGGAGTAGGGTAGGATTTTCTACCAGTGCTAGCTATCTTTTCTACCCGTTGTTTTGCGCTTTTTTTGTCTCCGTTTTATTTCTTAATTCCAATATAAAAAAATCATTGAAAAATACCAAAAATACCCCTCGAAAATCTACAACTACAAAATACACATTTTTCTCAGCAATTCGGAAAAACAGTGCCGTTCGAACTAAATTTTTGAACACAAATTACATGTTCGAAAAATTGGTTCGAACACAAAACACATGTTTGAAAAATTAATTCGAACAACCCTTTTCTAAGCCTAAAAAAGTGCGCTTGTATCAATTTTTCGAACATATATTTTGTATTCGAATCAATCTTTTGAACATTTACTTTGTGTTCGAATATATATCTCGAACATGTATTAGGGTGCTTACAATGGTAGGTTTAAAGATTCGGCTTAAACCCAAAAAGTTGGGTTTATGCTTTTTCAACTATTGCACAGTCGGCTTCTATTCTTAACAGTAAATAGTGGATTGGTAAATACCAACCCAACTTTATGAAAATTGTAGAATTTTTTAATTAGAATTGGTAAATACCAACCCAACTTTATGAAAATTGTAGAATCTTTTAATTAAATCACTTCAGTCTTTCTATACTGGATTGGTAAATACCAACCCAACTTTATGAAAATTGTAGAATTTTTTTAATTAGAATTGGTAAATACCAACCCAACTTTATGAAAATTGTAGAATCTTTTAATTAAATCACTTCAGTCTTTCTATTTTCCGTTTCTATTTTTAAAAACTTGTTTTGAGTTTATGAATGCTAATGGGAATTTAAAGAGTGGCGAGTTTTTTATTTTTGACGTGGCATAGTAGACACCTCAAGAAAGCTGGGTTTGTAGCTTGATGATTGCAGGACTCTTACGTATTCGAAATTTGGACCGAACGATATTTGTTTTCGGGGTTGAAAAAGATGTGTATTTTAAAATGTAGAATTTGAAAGTTAGTTTTTAGTATTTTTGATAATTTTTTTATTGGAATGAATAAATAAAATAATATGGTGCACCTTACCTTATTTATTACAAGTATTAATTTTTAACTGTGACCCAGCCACAAAAAACAACTCGTATGGTAGAGACCAAGAATTGCCAGTTTGAACCAACTTAAATAAATGAACATTCAATGCGACAACTAAAGCATCCATCGCCCCAAGCCAATCCATTTGATGTCAGCTCTTAAAATTTCATATTCATGTCTCATTTTCTGTAACTTTCACATGTCAAATATCATATGAGCCAAATAAAGCTTGAAAGGTCGGAAAATCCAATTAAAACGTAGGGTTAAATTAAAAAACTACCGATCAAATTTTATCTTAATTAACAAAAAAAGGAAAAAAAAAAAATTACAGTTCCCTTTCATATTACAAATATACCTAAGAGAATTGTACTTGTTTCACGGATCTTATTCAATATGAGCAATTTGTAAAATGAAAGCAAATGTAAAAAGATTTTTTTTTTCCCTTTAAGGAATATTTGTATCTTTGAAGAATAACGATTGTTTTTTCAGTCACTAGGCCAAAGTTGAAAGATACTATTTCTACTTCTCCAAAGAAAGTATGTATCCTTTTGCCGGTGTATAGCTGATTGTGTTAACTGATCCATTCGCAACCGGCAAATCATGGTCTGTTCCGATCACCCAAGGAGCAGCAACAATGAAAAGGATGGTGAAAATGTTCGATGAATGCACTAATTTACTTATTTGTTTTGGTGACATCCAACACTCTCTACCCAAAAATTCTTACCACAACAAAAGTTTCATTAAGATGTTTTTCACGTTCACATTATCCCAAACAAAAACATCAAATTTAGGAAATTCTCATGAAATATAAAGATCTTGAATTGTACTTCTCCAGATTGCAATCTCTTTAACATTCACCACGAGTGAAACTGAGTGTTTGCAAACACTAAAAGAAAAAATTGGATTCTCAGCTTCCAGGGATGAAATATAATAATTTTTCCTCTTGAAGCTGAGGATCTCTCATTATTTTTTGTCTTTGCAAACAATTCCTATGAATAAATTATTCAAGTTAGTCTGATTACAATAGTAAATGACTATTATTTTCTGTGAGTAACAAAATTAACTCATCACACCATATAGCATAGTCTAGATCTCAGTCCCATCAGTTAAAAAAAAAGTTTTAACAACTGAGGCTTGCTGTAATAACAGAAGCAGGACGAAGGATATCGCATGATTACTTTTTCCATGACTGACTCGATCATTGTCCCTCGGAACATTAAAATTTTTACACATAACTGAAGCACAAAGGGTATATTTCAGCCTTTTTCTTTTTCCTTTTTTTTTCTACATATTATTCGATTGAAATAACTCTCTAGCCATATTGCTCACTCCCAAAAGGCTAACATAGTAACATAAATCTAAATACACCATAGGTACTTAAAAAAGAAAGTAATTCCGTGATAGTGGAACTGTAGTAGCAGCCGTGCAGGTAAGAACCTCACCGTCCGCTGTCACTGTATATGTCTCGGGGTCAACCGTGATGTTCGGGAGGGCGTCGTTGAGCTTCATGTCAAGCTTTGTTAGCTTCCTCGTATTGCTTACAGCTTTGACCCTCTTGTTGAGTTCGTACTCGTCTTTTACTCCGACATCCAGAGCAACCTGTAGAATAAAAACGAGGAATAATAAAACTTGAGTTGTGGGGTCAAATGACCCCACTTAAAATTTGAGAATTTCTTAGAATATAAAAAAACATATAAAATTGACAATATTTCCTTTGTATCAGTATTGAATCTAAAAAAATATTTAAAAAAAAATAACGAGACTCAGTTATATTTTGTTTTGCTCCGTATAGTTTTTTTTTATCATCTCGTTTCAATACATTTTATTGCTCGAAAATATATTCATATAAGTTAAAACTTTTATATATTTATTTTAAATATTATTATAATTAATCTATTGACCCCAATAGCAAAATTTTCTGGCTACGTCACTGTCTATGAGAACACATACCTTGCTGACAAATGCAATTGAATTGGCACTAGCAGCCTTGCCAAATGCTCCGAACATGGGCCTCATCATTACCTGTACCCAAAATTGTATAAAAACATGAAAGTAATTATATAAAAGCATTTTCAAGTTGAAAGTTCAATTTTGGTAAGATATTGCCAATAGGATAGCTGGGATAGATATAGTAATCAGAAATACCGGTTCTGGAGTTGGGATGCTTGCATTTGGATCGCCCATATCAGACCATGCTATTGTTCCACCTTTTAACACGATTTCAGGTTTGGTTCCGAAAAATGATGGCTTCCATAAAACGAGATCAGCCAGCTTGCCCACCTGCACCAAGTCAAACCATTTCTAACTTTAATTAATCAAGTAATATTAAGTATCCAGTCCACTGGAGATATTTGTTACAGTACAAGAATCTTTTAAATTCTCCAGAGAATGGTCAGAATTTCAACAACTTGAGATGAAAAAGTTAATTGTTGTTTTACCTCAACTGATCCAACATGCTCAGAAAATCCACAAGCTATAGCAGGATTAATTGTGTACTTTGCAATGTATCTCTTGATACGAAAATTATCATTTTCTGGTGCACTGCTTTCAAGTGGTCCCCTCAATAACTTCATTTTGTGGGCAGTTTGCCAAGTTCTGCAAATTACCTGTCAAGAATAGCATGAGCGCATTGTTGGCATTAATGCCAAATATTAAAAGGATGAAGACTGTTATTGCAATCACAACTTAAAGAACAAATTGGGGAGAAATAACCTCTCCAATGCGACCCATAGCCTGCGAATCAGAAGATATGATGCTTATCGCCCCCATATCATGCAAGATGTCTTCTGCAGCTATGGTTTCGGCACGGATTCGTGACTCAGCAAATGCAACATCCTCTCTAATATTCTTGTCAAGGTGATGGCAAACCATCTGCAAAATGAAATTTTAACCATTTCAGAACAATATTTCCCTATTCTCTAATAATGCATTACTAGTTATAGTTGTCTCTTACAAGCATATCAAGGTGCTCATCTACAGTATTGGAGGTGTAAGGACGTGTTGGATTAGTTGAAGAGGGGAGAACGTTTTTTACACCACAAACTTTAATAATATCCGGTGCATGACCACCACCTGCGCCTTCACTACAATATATATATATATATATATATATATATATATATATATATATATAAAATTAAAAATAAAAAATAATAATAACAAGTGGCCAGCAACAAATTGCAGAAGTTATATACCTGTGGTAAGTATGAATAGTGCGATCTTTGAATGCAGCAATTGTGTGCTCGACAAATCCAGATTCATTTAGTGTGTCAGTATGAATATTAACCTAGACAATTTTCATAATAAGTTGATAACAGATAGAGAAGCATGGAGTGGCTTAGTTTGGTTCAAGAGTAAGAAACTACCTGAATGTCGTATAATTCCGCAACAGACAAACATCTATCTATTGCAGCTGGAGTTGTTCCCCAGTCCTCATGAAGCTTCAATCCCATTGCTCCCGCTTTTACTATGTCATGTAGACCCTCTTCATTTGAGGTGTTTCCCTGCAAACCCATAAGTTTACAGCTAGAACGGCAACACAATCAAGCAGATATCGTGAAATCCAAAATGTGAGTGGAAATGCATGTGTTTATGAAGAAACCCAAGTTCATGAAACACAAAGCTTACTTTTCCTGTGAAACCAAAATTGAGAGGCAACTCATCCGTTGATTGCAACATTAGTTTCATATGAAATGGTGATGGGGTACAAGTGGTAGCGCGTGTCCCATCAGCTGGTCCTGTACCACCTCCCACCATCGTAGTGATGCCTAAATATTATTTATGGGAAAAAAAAGCCCAAAAGTGAGGAAAGTTCAAGAATTAGTTCCTTCAATCTGATTTTGGAAACTTGAAGCATGCTATGTGCTCCACCAACAGAAGCAAATAACATCAAAAACAGGGTCAGAAATGGTAATATCGCTGGTATCCACACTAAGGATGACTAAAGATGTGTCCTATTAACTGATAGAAAAGTAACTGATTTAAATGGCATGTCAGTACTTGGTAACCAGTGATAATCAACTCATGTCTTTTCACAACCGTCACTTCAATTTAAATGATTTCCCCCCACTTTTCATCAATATAACATGCTTTAAAAAAAAAAGTCAAGAAATATAATGCCTGTGTCTCCTTATGATTTGGATTGCACAGTAACAAAATGAATGAGATTCAATAATATGACAATGTGAGCATGCTTTGATCGCTAGAAGTGACAAAAATAAGCATGTCTTTCTTAAAGTTTTAGATAGAAGAACACGACATTCTCCAATGATTAGCGTTTAAACGTGAAACTAGTTTAGCAGATATCATATAGCAGCGTTAGAATCTGCTTTAGCATTTAATATGGTAAGTGAGAACTTGCAAGGCTTAACAGTCCAGGGCAAAATGTCATATGAAATTAGCTGTGTTCTCCTAAATATCTGAGTTCAACAAAAACAATCACAATGGGATGAATGAAGCTTTAGCTAAACTGAATCACGTTCTAAAAGTAGAATGCTTTTACCATCTTTGGTCCAAAAAATTAATATAAGTGGATAAAGAACTTAAATAGATAAACTATCATTTTCAGCTCAATCAACTCTGTGATATCTTTAAGCATGTGTCTCAGTATGAAATGTGAAAGGCTAAAAAACACATGGTCAATTCTATCATGGATATAATTTACATAAAAATTAATAATAATAATAATAATAATAATAATAATAATAATAATAATAATTAAATTAAAAACAAATATCATGCCAGTAGATTTTCTTCTAAGGCATCAGATGACATTAGTTCTGAATCGACTCGGGAAATTTAAAAAAGCGCACTTAAAACCAGAAATTTGTCAGTTATTGACATTTTATACCACATCTTGTAAACCTAAATCAATTAGTAAATGGGTATCTTAACTAGCTTCAATGTCCCAAAAATATTTGTAATTAGTACACTTCTCAAGACATCAATAAGAGTGACCCAGCACATATAATGCTTTATCAAAGTAATCATTTTGTTGGAGCTGTAGGTGCAAATAGACCATGCATATCAGACAAAAAATAAAAAATAAAAGGCACACTTACGCTCCCACATTCCAGCATATATAAAAAAATTACAAGTTATTGCTGTCGAAGTCTCACCACTAGTTACTGCTTCAAAAGCTAATTGAGGGCATATAAAATGGACATGACAATCTATAGCTCCTGCTGTAACAATCATTCCTTCTCCAGCAATAACCTCTGTGTTTACCTGACCACAAATATTTTAAGCACAAACCCTGATGAATACATATACCAATAAATAAGTAGCACAAACCCTGATGAATACATATACCAATAAATAAGTCCCAAACTCACTCCTATAATCATGTTGTACGGCACTTTATCCATGACATGTGGGTTGCCTGCTTTCCCAAGAGAGGAAATATATCCATTTTTGATGCCTATATCAGCCTTAAAAATTCCAGTATAATCAATGATCACCGCATTTGTTATTACAGTGTCCAAACAATCAAATGAGTCATATCCACAACTCTGCCCCATTCCGTCCCTCAGAACTTTTCCACCACCAAATACGCACTCATCCCCATAAACAGCACAATCTCTTTCAATTTCTGCAAGTAAATCAGTGTCACCCAGCCGAATCTTATCGCCAGTGGTAGGACCGTACATATTAGCATAGTGATCATGAGTCATTGAACAGGAAAATGAAGACCCTTCTTGAATGACAAATTCCCTGTTCAATCAAGATTAGCTAATCAGAGCTTAAGGGATTTAATTCATCAAATTAAACAAATATTCTAAATTTTCTATGAAAATTAGGATCTGCCCGACCTAGCATTTACTTCCTCTGAAAAACCATATCCGCCTTCATGCACAGCTTTCATCACGTCCAGTATTTTGGAATCATCCACCGGACCATCAGCAATGTTATTTCCTCCCCTAATAATTCGTAAACCTCCAATGCTGACGAGTGTAACACTTTTAGTATCCCCTGGCTGTGGAAGCAAAAGAAGTTTTAATACACAAAATATTCAGTTTAAACCCCATGCCACATACTTTAGCAATCTATGTGTCGTATCTGTATTACTATGTTGCTTCACAACATGTTTTACCAATTTTACATTTTAGGTTCGATCTGACAAATAAAAAGTGAAAATACTAACTTTATCCATCCAAAGTTTTATATGAAAGAAAAAATATTTTATGAAGAAGGCATGTTGATGGAACATATATTTTTACAAGGATGTCACTCAGAGTAGCATTCTCAAAAATAATTAGGATTGATTCATGCCAACATATCATTAGCCAAGCCAAGTAGCCGAGTCCTTTCATATAAATAAGATGAATGTCACATAATGATCGGATTAAAGTTCAGGCATGAAACAAGTGAACTCAAAATAAATTTGACTTCTCTGTGGCAAGAGTCCTATCGGATAACAAATTTTTGGAACATGAATAATCATTAATAGAGGAAGTAAAGCCAACTGCCAAAAGTTCGATGACTCATTAAAGCTATCCAACAGTGCACTGCCACACCCAAGAATTCACAGAACAATTGCACGAGCATAATAAGTTATATCAGAAGAACAGCTTCTCAAGCTTTATATGTAAATATGAATACATTGATCATGTTTAAAATCATTTCGAAGAAAAATAGGTCTCTGAAACCTCAAAACGAGTAGCTGTTCCTGCCGGGATATTTAGCCGCATGCCATATGCTTTTCTTCGATCAAAAACCAAATACGGGTTGACTTCGATGAAGTGATAATGACTCCCAACCTAAAGAAGCAGACATTTAAGAAAACATCTTAACATATTAATGTAGTCAGTACAAAATTAGAAAGTCATTTAGAGGAGGAGAGAAAAATGAATCTATAAATTTAGTTATAGCGCTACATATGAACCTAAAGAAGAGCATGGTGCAAAAGAAGGTCCAGATCCAAAAGTTACATCCAAACTGGCCATTGAGCATGTCCTAAATAACTAAATGCATTACATTCATGTTCCCTCCATTTATCACCAAAATGGAATATAAAGATCCAAACAATATACCTGGAACATGTCCAATCACTAACAAGAAGACACTATCATAGTTAAAGTACTTAACATGCTCAGAAAAAGAACAAGGTGTTTACATAATTTAATTACCTGAATAGGCCTATCCCCGGTGTTAGTTACTTTGAGAACTATGCCCGTCCTTCCTAAGTTAATTGTAATACGTCCTGGTCCAAGTACAAATTCACCAGGAACTTTACAGCCTTCAATGTTGGGAAACTTATCTAGAGATGGAACTGCAGGAAAAGAAACACTCACTTCAGGAAGCAATTTACTCACAAGAGTTCTCTTCCAAGCTGAGAACAGAAAAATGGTATATGGACCTAATTTGTGTTTTTATATATATATGTATAAACGAGTTAAGTAATTATATAAATTAATATATTAAAATCAATATTCAAAATAAGGTCATGATCTCAGGTTTTGTCAATACATTGCACCTAAATTTCATTTGCAACGGGAAACAGCCACAAAGTTAACAGTTTCGATAAATTCAACTTCTGCATTCCAAGGATTTTATGCAATTTCATGAGCTACTGAATACTGTTTTCTTGAGGCTAGAACTAAGGGCACAAGTTTTTAGCTGAACAGAACATGAAAAAATTTATCTAACAAGGAATAACCTGGAAGAAAGGACCCTTGTAAAGCTAGCTCCAGATTTCCATTTTCGCATGATATAGGATCATGGATCGTTATCAATTTTGTCCCATCTCGAAAGGTCCCCTCGACCTATTTGTAGGTCAGCAGCCAATATTAATTTTCTTACACCATAACTTTCATATTGCATATTTTAAAGATGAAAAATTATCCAAAGAAATCACAATTAATACCTGAACTGAATGCAAGAGATAAGGAACAGATGGAAGAACCTGTCTCCTGTAAACACAGATATCTATCAATTTATGCAACTACTAAAGAATGGTGTCCAAAAGACAGCTTATTATGACTCAGAAAAAAACCATAAAAATTAACCACTAATAAAACCCACGCAAATAAATTACCAATGATAGTAGTTCCATGCAATAGATTTTCTTTTTCTAGTACAACGGAGGATGAAATAATATTAATTGACCCTCTAGAATGCTACATCTGTGTGTTCTTTGGTCGACTAAACTTAACATACATGATTATTTTTTTTGATAATTTAATCTTTTCCCTCCTTGTAAGTTTAATTATTTTGAGAAATGAGAAACAAATTTGATTATACACGCGGACTAGTGCGTCCCATGGAATTCATTTTTTCAAACTGAACCATAATATTCTCATAGTAAATTATTTAACAGCCATTGGCACGAGAACACAAAAGACTCTAACGCAAAAGACTCTAGCTAGTGAATAGTAATATGTTAACTTCCCAATATCAGGTCTTTCATTTAACGGTAATGCAAATTTTAGCTTCACCAATAAAATAGCAAATAATAAAATAAAATATCACCATCATCACGTCCTTCTCATCACCATAGCTCCACACAAACATCAAATTCACTTTTAAATATTGAATAAAAACGTTTATTCTAAATTATTACCTTCCCAACAATTGCCTCCCAAGATCCATCAATTCCACAACGCTTTTATCCCCATCACGAACCAATTCCAATATCTTGAACATCTCAAAATCACATGAATGGGACATACATAACATAGAAAGAGGCGAGTATGAGCAGAAAAACACTCAAGCACACACACTCAAAAACAGTTTAAAATTCTGCAGCTCTGTGAATGCAGCAGTATCTATAACAAAATTCAATAAACAAAATAACATAAACCAAATTATGAAACTAAAAAGTCCAACCAAAAAAAAACACAAATTAGTAGTGTTAACCAAAACTACTCTTCTAAAAATCCCTGCATAGCCCCTAGTCTCCGCTTGGCCATCTACATTTATTTTTTGATAAGGCTCCCCTCAATTCTATCTATACACGCCTAGGCTAAAGCCATTCTCCAGCCTTCATTGAACGTGACGCTTTTTCATACACTGTCTACAACTATTGCATAGATGCAAAAGTTTAAAATAATCAAGATTTCTCCATCATATTACCTGGAAAATGAATAATCAATAAAACTTCAAAAAACATTGAAAAAAAAAATAATCCGATACCTGTGCAGCTATAAGCGCAACAGCTTCAGCGTGATTAAGCCTCAATCCACGAGCCAGGCGCTTCTGGGCTAAAGCTCCAGCATTGTGGAGCATCAATTTCTCAGTTTCTCTTGGTGCCAACTTCATTTCTGATATTGAAGAAATATCCCAGAAGTTAACCGTGATTGCCTAGTTGCAAAATTGAATGATAATCAGATGAATTATGAGTATTAGAGTCTGAGTAGGATGAGGATGATAATGGTCGGTCTTATGAAATTTGCATACAAAATTTATACGGTTGACCAATATTGGTACCCAAGATTTTAAAATTTTATTAGTTCATCTCGGGAGTTTTTATTCCCATGTTTTTTCTTAGGGATGTTTTGTCAATGTTACCATTGAGATTTTTTAAATTAAATAATTTTACTTTAATATTAATATATGTTGTTCGAAAATTTTATTTGAACACCTCCAAAGTTGAAAATATGTACTAAACTCATACTTCCTCCATCCCAATTTGATGGTTTTACGGTTGGTTTCACACAGATTAAGAAGTTAATAGTGTATATAGTTAAGTTATTAATTTAGTTAGTGTTTTCCAATTATACCCTTCTTGAATTTATTAATGTCAATTAATACTCGTACAAATCAGTGTTGAAATTAGTATATTTGTTATTGGAATAGTAAAATTTTGCATTGTAATCATCAATTTTCAATTTACGAGGTAGAAAACTAGTATTTCAAGAATATTAATTAAGGGTGTGTGGAAATGAAAAATTAATGATATGTTAAATATGGTAACTGGACTATCTTTGTGGGACAGACGAAAATGGAATAGTGGACTATCTTTGTGGGACGGATGGGTAAAATTTTGGGATGTTCATTCCCTACCAGTTCCGAAAAGCAAGTCTTAGAAGAATAAGAGAATCTTGCGAAATAGTATGTATTTTGTGGAAGAGGGGTTAGATTTGGAAACTGATAATGATGATTTCGATTACGTTTCCCCCATAAAGTTTTGCTTGCAGCATTGAAAGAGATTCCTACGACATTTTTTCCTTTAATTATAATGATGATGTAGATGTATCTCAATTCAAGGTAAAGGGGCGCAAGCTAACTCCTCAAAATACAGTTGCACCTGATTCGGAGCTAGAGGTGGTTGCTGATGAAGAGGAGATGTCTCATGATGATGTTCCTCTGGCTTCTTTCTTCCTGAAATCGGGTAAATCTTCTATTCGTGAGAGTTCTTCTCTCACCAAGCCACTATCATCGCCTACACCTACTCCTTGCCCGCCGTGTGTTTCTAGTTCGTTTTCTACTGCTCCTTCACCTACCGTTTCAAGGCAGTTATCTCTGATGAGGAACCCATTGAGAATGAAACCAGTGTTGATGAAAAGATGAATGTTGGTGACAGTGTTGGTACACTTGCACCAGTATATCTTGCTGTTATAGTGCTTCTTATATGTCCAGTCCCAGAGCATCTGATTCCCCTGATAGTCTATCGTCTTATAGTCACATGGAGTTAGAGAACTCTATTGATGAAGATTTTGGGGGCAATCAGACTAATCTTCAAGAGCTTGTAGATGAGGACAATGCGCATGATGATGATGATGATGATGATGATGATGATGATGCTCCGGTTGTTGTTATTGGATCTTCTAATCTTGATATTGAGATAAGTTCTGCCTTTTCTCCTTGATTTTATTCTTCTGATGCTCAAGATTGTTTTCCTACCTTTCAGCATCACGTTTTCATTAATGAAAGAAGAGTGGATCATGTTCTATTTGAGAAGAAGAATTTGAATAAGTTTATTAAGCGTAAGGGGACGTGACGACTGCAATGCCGTATCATAGACATATCATTCTTGAGTTTTATGCCAATTTACTTCCTTCTTTCTCGAATAGGCAGTTTGTTAACTTTGGCCGAGTCCTTGTGCACGAAAAAGTGTTTACTTGCACACCCTATAAATCAATCAATTCTTTTGCACAGAGGATTATGAGAACGCTGTCATGGTTTATGATATGGATGAGGTCGCCCAGTTTATTTCTATTGGTAGGGTGCAGCATTGGCCAAAGTGCTTTCAAAGCTCCTAGCCCACCTTGTTGTATTATGTATTACATAAGGTGGCTTTTGTAATTGGATTCCAACTACTAATACTACTGCCACTATACCTCAAACTCGAACGTTCTACCAGATATTTTGGCTAAATGGTGTTTGAGTGTGTTGCAAAGTTTGTTAAATCTTTGGAAACCAAGTGTAGTTCTATTCCCCTCTCTCGTCTATTCACTTCTAGCTAATTAGAGCCTTACTCGATACGAGGAAAAGCACTTAAGTCGGGAACCTGATTTCTTTGGGCTCAGTTATAAGAACTTTGAGAGCCCAAAGCGTGTCATTGATATGCCCTTTGCATTTTCTAATGATAAGCTTGTCGATGAACTTGCTGGTGCTACTTCCCCTAATGATGCTACTATGGGTGTTGTTGACACTACCACTAACATTCTTTCTTTTATCTATGTGTCTGATTCTCCCTCAATTCCTATTTTCTATATCGTTTTGCTGACTCATCTTACCTTGATTGTCCAATAGATTACTGGTGCTCGGGATTACCTTACTAGGCTTCTAGCTATGCGAGATTTCTATAAAACGGCCCTCCTATTACATTCTGGTCAAAAAGGCGGAGAAGAAGAGTCTATTAGTGGTGGTGATTCTGCTGAGGATGTTGTTGTGAGCTACTAAGGAAATGACAATGCTATTGAAGATGGTGATCTCACAACTACTTTGAGGCAGACTTTGCGGCAGAGGGCTCGCGCTGCCAGATCTTGTGGCACCAACAGTTGATGTTATTAGTTTTTTTTTTCCTAAATATTAAGTTTTCTACTTTAGTTAAAAACTTGTTAGTATTTGTGTTCTTGCTGGATATTTGTTAGGTCAGTCATTTTGTTATCTTTTTTATTAAGTGTTGTTACTTTTTCACAGTTTATCATACAAACTATTATTTGTAACAAACCGTCATATGAACTATGCACAATTTTCAATTTGCCCCCTACACAAAAATTATTGTGGTTTTGTGTTCAAAACCAGATGATGTGTCACAACCTGATTATGCCACATCATTCGATTTTGGGCATAAAACAACAAAACTTCTAGTAAAGGGGGCAAATTACAAATCGAGCATTGTTCGTATGACAGTTTATCCCAAAAAATAATTTATATAGTAAACTTTGAAAACAACCATAATTTGGGTGACAAAATGTGTTTTTCCCTTCTTAATATAACAAGATATTCGTTATATCTATTTTGATATTTTAGGACTCTTTTATAAAATGAGTTGTGTATAAGTAACAAAGATCTTGGACTTCATTTCATACAAGAATTTGAGAGGAAACAAAACTTCATCGTTATGAAGTGCGGAGTGTTGTCATTCATTGTTCTCGTATTCTTCAATCTTGTATATGATCAATTTGATGATTTTACAGATGACTCTACACTGATTCTACCGATCTGCTCGTTCAATAGTTTTCATATATAACAAGATGATATTTTATTTTAATATCTTTTGTAAAACTATTTTTCAAGTAATATCATTTTTGGCCTAAAGCCACAACCTATGATTTTTAACTTATAGGAAAATCTAATTCCTTACTTATTATTTTCGTTGTTTGATTTTAGTATTGGTATTCCAACATCTCAATTAATACTTATTTATTTTGTTATCAGTAGCCTCCAAAACTTTCAAAATAGTTATTCTTGATGCCTTCAAAATTACAATTTAAGTGTGGATTATATATAGGGAAAATTGCAATTTTTGTCCTGTAAGTTTGACACATTTTAATTTTTGTCCTCTAAATATAGGCAGTTCGAAAATTGTCCCGTAACTTTAAAAAAGTTCGCGTTTTATATCTCCGACCTGTCGGAATATTTATAAATTGTCGGAAATGCACATGTGGCCCTTGCGTGGCACCAATTCTACGCTGACTTGACATTATATTTCCACATGGCGACATTTAATAAAAAAAATCAAAAAATTATAAGAAAAGAACGGGTTAGGTTAGAAAAAGGGGGAAAAGAACGCAGAAATCTTTCAGACATTCGAAATCCAAGGAGATTCCTAAACCTAGTTTCAGAAATTTTTCTGAAAGATTCTCGGCCCTACCATCGATTTATCTAAAAAGTGTCAAATTTTATAAAAAAAAGTTAGAAGATTCGACAGTGATGCTACCAGAGAAGGTGTTTTTTCGAGAGAAGAGCAGTAGGGATAATGGTCCCCCTTCGTACGGTGATTTCTCCAAATAAAACATATATTCACTTGATTTTGTAATCTTATGGGTGTTTTGTTATGCTATATTCACATGTCTTTGCTTCCCATGTGCGCTCACTGACTTTTGACATTTTTTTTTTGTCTTTTTTCCTTTTTTTTTTTCATTTTCTTTATTGGTCTTGGTTCCATAGACAAAAACAGTGACTATATTAGTATTTTATTGTTCTGTGGGGGGGAAATTTGTAAATTCTCCAATTGCACAGTATTTGGGGGGTGAGAAAATTATATTTGATTGGATAGAAGCTAAGGACATGGGTTATGCATATTTGCAGTTACTTAGTGATATGTTAGGTGTTGTTGGGGATAGGATTTACTACATCAAGTTAGGAAGGGGTTTCAAGTTGTGGGGTGATGATGATGATATTAGAATATGGTCTTTAACTCATAAGTTTGTTAGAGAATTAGAAGTATATATAGAAAATGAACACCCATTTGTTTATTCTACCAAGTATGATGAGGGTGATTGGTTTGATGTATAGGCCATTAGGGACCAAGGGTTTGGATCAGGGGTTGGAGGATATTAATGAGAGTCATGTAGGGGCTGATGACATAGATGCAGGGGATGGGGATACTGATGAGGATAGGTTGTTTGATAGTGACTATGAGATAAGAGTGCCAGTAGTGATGTGGATGATGATGCAATGTTAGAAGAGAATTGTGATCAAATAGTCAATTATACTGAAAGTGATGAGAAGTCAGATAGTGGGGAGGAAGATGTGGTTCAAACTGGGATAGATTTTGATGAACATATTTATGATGGGGAGGGTAGGGAAGTTGTGTTCAAACTGGGAGGAGGTTGTGGTTCAAACTAGGTTTAGGGCATTTTATGTGTGCTTTGTTGCTTTAAAGGAAGGATTCAGAAGTGGTTGTAGACCAATAATTGGGGTTGATGGTTGTCATTTGAAGGGGCCTCATGGGGGTATACTATTAACTGCAGTGGGAGTGGATCCCAACAACAATCTTTACCCCATAGCTTYTTGTGTGGTTGGTAGAGAAACAAMGGAGACATGGGAGTGGTTTCTAWTMTGCTTGAAGAGGGATCTCAATATTGAAGATGACAGTGCCTTCACATTTATCAGTGATAAGCAGAAAGGGTTGGTGCAGGCCATGGAGAGTGTTTTTCTAGGCTCCAGCCATAGATTTTGTGTGAGACACCTCCATAACAACTTTAAAACTGCTGGTTTTAGGGGGGCAGCCTTTAAAAATGCCTTATGGGCTTCAGCTCAAGCAACCACAGTTGGTGAGTTTAATTATAGAATGAAACAAATTAGGGACTTGAATGAACATGCTGCTGATTGGTTTAATGATAAGAATCCAATACACTGGTTTAAGTCACACTTTAGTGAGAAACCAATTTGTGACATGTTGTTAAATAATTTGTGTGAGAGTTTTAATAGCTCTATTTTGGAAGCCAGGGAAAAGCTTATCCTAACAATGCTTGAATGGGTAAGAATGTACCTTGTGAGGAGGTTACAAAAAAATAGGGATAGGGCAGAGATGAAATGGAAAGGACCATTATGTCCTAAGATCAGCAAAATACTCCAACAACATGTTTCAAAAGTGGTTGGCTGCATGGCCATAAAATGTGATGATAAGCATTATCAAATTGATTGTTATGATGGGGGTCAGTTTACAATTGACTTGGAAAATTGGGATGCAGTTGTAGGTTGTGGGTTTTGAGTGGCATCCCTTGCAAACATGCTTGTAGTGCTATTGTTGACCAAATGTGTAATCCTGCTGATTTTGTTCATCCTTGTTATAGTGTTGAGTTGTACAAAAAGATCTATAAACCTGCCATACTAGGTATAAATGGTCAAATGCTGTGGAACCAAACCAATTTCATTGCACCACTTCCTCCCAATTTTGGGAGAGGTATTGGCAGGCCCAAAAAGGCAAGAAGAAGGGAGGCTGATGAAGTAGCACACAAAAAGCCCTCAACTAAAGTGAAAAGGCAACAAAAAACAGTCAAGTGTGGTGTCTGTGGCACAGAGGGCCACAATGCAAGGTCATGTCCAAGCAAGAAAGATGCACTGCCTAAAGGGGAACAATCACTATAGTAAGTGATTAGATTACATTTTATAGGTATTTGTCTGCATGTTCTATCTACATAAATAACCAACATGTTTCTATCCTTTTTGTAGGTTAAAAGGAAGAAGAAAAACACTCCATCCCAGTCTTCTAGCAACAATCCAGAGGTAAACCAACTTTTTTCAATGTATTTAGTACTTGTTAAATTTTCTTTAACTCTCCAAAGATTTTGACATTGGTGTTTAACTTGCAGGTGACAGGTGTAATTGCAACCCCCATGCCCAACAAAATGTGGCACCAGGTGATGAGGGATGTGATTTCAAGTCAAGTGACCCAAGAAGTGCCAATGCCTCCTCAACAAGTGCTAATGACAGCAGGTCCCAAGCCATATGAACAGCTTTTTAATGGGGAGTTCTCCAACAACCTTCAAACACAATGAACCTCAACTTGGAACCCAGAAGATCAAGAAGGAAAAATCTTGGAAAGAATAAGTAGATTTGTTAGGCTATGAATTTATTTGTTTAAGCTCATGTTTAGTAATTATGGAATACTTTGCTTTTGGTAATTCTCTTTTGATGATGGGGTTTGTTTTAAATAGATATTGGATTAATGATATTGAACACCCCACCTTTTGGTAATTCCCTTTTGATGATGGGGTTATTTTTTGAACACTCATGTTGATGATGATGGTAAATTCCCTTTTAATATAGACTAGTTTGAATACCCGCGTTTTACGCGGGGCATATCGAGAAAATGCATAAAAAACACAATTTTTTTATCAAAAAAAAAAAAAAATATTCCTATTAACATCAAAAAGTAAATTATTAATATAAAACAAAATATTCTTTGTTTTAAATTTTGGAAAACCTACTTGTAAACAACATTAACTGTTTTATTTACAAAGATATCATTCTCCTCGTAGCAAATAATTTTTCAATATTTTTTGACTCTTAATTCTCGATATTATGACAAATTGCTGAAACGTGTGTTGCACGGGAGTTATACACTTCTTATAACTTTGTCATATTTGTAAAAATGAAGAATTTAGATATACGGGTAATTTGAGAAAAAAATATGAAATTCGTATTTGCAACTTGTATAATACCATATTGATATCTCGTGACAATATAAATATTTCTAAAATCAAAATACGTGCTATTTGTGATATTAAATTATAATACAACTATTGCATGAACAACACATACCCATATCATCACCATTGTCATTTCATACTAATTGGTCACTAATCAATACATAATTTATTGTATAACGGGCGTACAATGTCCCATGCCAATTAAAACAATAGATTTAGTATGTTAATAATCCGAAAATGGAATATAAATCATCTAATGTTCTAGCTAATATAACATTAATTGGAAATTCATATGTAATCATTAAAACTCAAAAACAAATTCTACAAAGCTCTTTTCCAAAAATCTTATACCATTGCTTTATGTTTTTCAGCAATCAAAACACCCATGATATCCAACATTGCTATTAACATAAAAGCGTTAAGTTCACATATCCAGCATTGCTTATTTAGGTTAGGTGTAATTTGTAATACAAAAGAATACTTTAATTAATTGATTTTCTAATTCTTAAAAGTAATTGGGTTATGGGTAAATTTTGGATAAAATCACCAAGCAACAACAAATATGGAACATCTCTATTAGTAGTAGCTATCTTCATATTTCATTACCCCCAGAAAAGTGCTTGTGTTGTCAAAAGAGGATTAAACAAATTCATGTAGCAAAATATATAAGCTATATTTATATTTCATTACCATTACATAAGAGTTCAGAAAATTATATTTCATTATTATTAGGTTCAATTTTGCATAAGTAAACAAAAAATTGGCAATCAAATATTTATAGGGTCTTCTGTTAAGCAAGGTAACCATGCAATCGTCTAAAAAAAGAAAATTTGACTCTGCATCCATGCAATCGTCTACAAATTTGTTGTATATAGTTGAGTGATTTAAGTGATTTCTTATAATCCATAATTATTGAATGGTTAGTTTGATTAAGAAAGCACAAATTTTGTAATGATTTTATTTAATAATCTTTATTTTATTATTAAAATTAAATAGGTTAAATTACTGCTGGAACGGTCGTATATAAATGTAATATGCAACTACTGCTGGTATTGAAATTAAATAGGTTAATTTATGAAAAAGGAAAAGGTTGACAAAATAAATATTTATTACACAATTGTTGGAATAATATATTCCGAGATTAGGAAAAGTCAACTGTATCCATGCAATCGTCTACAAATTTGTTGTATACTGCGAGCATGATTTAAGTGATTTCTTATAATCCGTTACAATGAATGGTTAGTTTGATTAAGAAAGCACAAATTTCGTAATTAATGATAGTTGTAGAAAGCAATTACGATAGTTTAAAAACTCGATTTATATTGTAACGTAATTTAAGTTATTTGGTTAGTCCATAATTATTGAATGATTAGTCTATCTAATCAAATAATTATCGTATTAATTTTATACATATATTTTTATCATTATATAATTTAATCATTGAATCTGCAATTGATATCTCTAGAAAATATCGATTCAAGGTAATTTATTTAACTTGTTTTTATGTGTTGTATTATGTTGAAACAAAGAAGATAAATCCCACTTGCATCAAATCAGTTGAGATTTTTAATTATTTAGGATATAATCAACTATAGACGTGATATATCCATATAATAAATCATTAGTATATATTAATGTAACGTAGACGATTGAATTCATTTCAATAATTAATATTTATATTATTAATTTTATCTCTTCTAAAATTAGTTTTGATAATCAAATTACCTAAAATGTAGGAGTGGTGAAATACATTGAATTCACTGTACACTACAATTTCGCTCCGAATAAAAAACCAACCCTATAAATGTGTTGAGGTCATTAATATATTACTGAATATTAAAATATTCTAAAACAGAATATTATAGTTAATACAGGTAAGTGAGTATTTCAACTGTCTAATATTTATGAAAAATATTCATCTACTAATTATTAAATTCTGCGAAATATATGGTATGATTGTGGACTAATTGCCAATCGCTAATTAGGTCTAATTTAATATTAATTCATTTCAAAAAAACATTGTAATAATTATATATATAAAGTAACGTAGATGTATAATAACACAATAATTATTTCAAACTGGTTATCGTATAATCAAATTCAAAAATCAATGAAAAAACGTAAATAAATTATGGAACGCTGAACAATTAACAAATTTTTTTCATGCATTAACAATATAGTCAAGATAATGTTGAACAACTGACATATAGAAAGCATTAAAAAGCCGGAATAAAAAGAAAATTAATACAGAATAAATCTGAAAATAGAACTGAAATCAATACTAATTATATTTTCTGATCAATTACAACAAACGAAGCTCAAAAACAATGCCAGGTATCTGGAGAAGCCTAAATTCAAGTTCAGCATTTAGCTCGAGGTGTAGGAATGAAATAAAGTCTTTGCACTGATAGGGCAATGCTTTCTGACCCATCCGCAACCTAAATATGACAAGAACTTGAATTAAGCGATTTGAGAAAATTTGAAGTAAGCGATTCAATAAAAAATAATTACTAACTCATTAATTATATAAGGACATCTCAAACCATGCTTTATTTTGAAGTCCTATTTCAACAATCTCTCTAGCCATACTCCATTTTGCATTTCATTGTTCAAAACTCTATACAGAGCATTATGCATATGAATAATTAGGATTGCGTTAATGTGTAATATTTCAATGTTTTTGTTGGATTATGTTGTGTAATATGTTGTGTTGGATGTGCTATGTATGGTGGTGTTTATTGTAATATTTGAAGGGGCTATTTTGTGATTATTAAAACCTAGCATGGGTTTTTTGTAATTTTTTTCTGAATTTTTTGTGGATTTTTTTGTAATTAAGGCAAACCTCATGGGTGGCATTTGTAATTAATCCCTTGTAGTATGTCTCTAAGAAAAAATGTAACAAAATCATTCTGTAAATATTAAAACTTTGAAGGGGCTGTTTTGTGATTATTAAAACCTAGCAGGGATTTTTTGTAATTTTTTTTGGATTTTTTTCGTAACTAAGACAAACCTCATGGGTGGCATTTGTAATTAATCCCTTGTAGTATGTCTCTAAGAAAAAATGCAACAAAACCATTCTGTAAATATTAAAACTTTGAAGGGGCTGTTTTGTGATTATTAAAACTTAGCAGGGGTTTTTTGTAATTCTTTTTGGAATTTTTTGTAACTTAGACAAACCTCATGGATAGCATTTGTAATTAATACCTTTGTAGTATGTCTCTAAGAAAAAATGCAACAAAATCATTTCTGTAAATATTAAAAACTTTGAAGGGGTTGTTTTGTGATTATTAAAACCTAGCAGGGGTTTTTTGTAATTTTTTTTCTGGATTTTTTTTGTAACTAAGACAAATCTCATGGGTGGCATTTATAATTAATCCCTTGTTTTGTCTCTGCCAAATTTACAGTAAGTTCAAAATTCAAAAAAAAAAATGTACCGAACATGAGGGAATTACCACCATCCCTCCTATTTGTTAATTCTGTTGACACCTAACTTAGGTGTCAACTTGATATGAATTCAATTTTCCAAGTGTCATCTTCTTTATTTTTTTTAAATCTGATGTGACAAATTCATGTTAATTTGCCAATATTCCTTCCTTTTATAAAAAAAAATCCTAGGTATAAAATAGAATTTTTTTTAGGGTTTCTTTTAACTCCCATTTTTTCTTCCCAAAATTCCATCGCCGTTTTTCTCTCCTAAACTATCTCACCTAATTCGATCCCTAATTTTATCACATCGTTCCCCATTACTCCATTTCTTCTTCTCCTTATCCTCATTCACTCTCTCTTATAGCAAAGCGCTCGGTCGATTGAAATCATAGTTTTGACATTTTTTCTTCCCAAAATTCCATCGCCGTTTTTCTCTCCTAAACTATCTCACCTAATTCGATCCCTAATTTTATCACATCGTTCCCCATTACTCCATTTCTTCTTCTCCTTATCCTCATTCACTCTCTCTTATAGCAAATCAAAACTATGATTTCAATCGACCGAGCGCTTTGCTATAAGAGAGAGTGAATGAGGATAAGGAGAAGAAGAAATGGAGTAATGGGGAACGATGTGATAAAATTAGGGATCGAATTAGGTGAGATAGTTTAGGAGAGAAAAACGGCGATGGAATTTTGGGAAGAAAAAATGGGAGTTAAAAGAAACCCTAAAAAAAATTCTATTTTATACCTAGGATTTTTTTTTATAAAAGGAAGGAATATTGGCAAATTAACATGAATTTGTCACATCAGATTTAAAAAAAATAAGAAGATGACACTTGGAAAATTGAATTCATATCAAGTTGACACCTAAGTTAGGTGTCAACAGAATTAACAAATAGGAGGGATGGTGGTAATTCCCTCATGTTCGGTACATTTTTTTTTTTGAATTTTGAACTTACTGTAAATTTGGCAGAGACAAACAAGGGATTAATTATAAATGCCACCCATGAGATTTGTCTTAGTTACAAAAAAAATCCAGAAAAAAATTACAAAAAACCCCTGCTAGGTTTTAATAATCACAAAACACCCCCTTCAAAGTTTTAATATTTAACAGAATGATTTTGTTGCATTTTTTTTAGAGACATACTACAAAGGTATTAAATTACAAATGCTATCCATGAGGTTTGTCTAAGTTACAAAAAATTCCAAAAAGAATTACAAAAAACCCCTGCTAAGTTTTAATAATCACAAAACAGCCCCTTCAAAGTTTTAATATTTACAGAATGGTTTTGTTGCATTTTTTCTTAGAGACATACTACAAGGGATTAATTACAAATGCCACCCATGAGGTTTGTCTTAGTTACGAAAAAATCCAAAAAAAATTACAAAAAATCCCTGCTAGGTTTTAATAATCACAAAACAGCCCCTTCAAAGTTTTAATATTTACAGAATGATTTTGTTACATTTTTTCTTAGAGACATACTACAAGGGATTAATTACAAATGCCACCCATGAGGTTTGCCTTAATTACAAAAAAATCCACAAAAAATTCAGAAAAAAATTACAAAAAACCCATGCTAGGTTTTAATAATCACAAAATAGCCCCCTTCAAATATTACAATAAACACCACCATACATAGCACATCCAACACAACATATTACACAACATAATCCAACAAAAACATATTACAAATAACACCACCATACATAGCACATCCAACACAACATATTACAAGCTGAAACTATCAATTTATCATCTTGAATGAACCATTCGCTTCAGCTTCTTCACCTCCATTACTTTTCGAGTAAAACCACCATAAGAAGCTGACAATAGTGATCAAAATATAGATTTTTAATAGTCGTCTACTATTATCAGTTTGCAATGTCTTGTAATCAACTTTTAATTTTTCATTCTCATCATGTAGCTTCTCATTCTCCTTTTTCATCTTCTTCTTTTCTC
>BMAC01001564.1:29173-42775 GCA_014905375.1 Phtheirospermum japonicum
TGTACAATTTTCTTGGTATACACTATACATCACTGGGTGCCTAAACCGGCCGCTTAGGAAGTTGCACTCGCTGGAAGGTTGGAGAGAGAGAGAGTAAAGGAATTGAGAGTGAGAAATGGTCACCCTTTTCGACGGGGCTGGAATGGAAGGGCGGACCAGGGCAGTCCAGAATGTTGGCAGTGACTGCTGCGGAGAATCGTCTCTGGGTGGTTGTGCCGCTGATATGGGGGGTTCATGCAGCAGGCGCGGCGACACCCAAATAGGTGGGCCGGGGAATGCCTGAGAAAGGTTGATTGGAGTCAACAAAGAACCAAACAGAATGCAAGGAGTAATCGCCGGCAGCGGCTTTTCGAGAGAGGCCCAGAACGACATAAGGTCCAGGCCAGCCGTGCTCGGCTTGCAAAATAATTAAATATAATGCTACTAAAATAAAATAAGAAAGACAATGTTGTCTACGATTATTAGGTGGTTGATTATTGATATTGAAATTGAGATTTATCTCTTCTTTACTTCTTAAGTTCTATTGCTTTGTTGGTATATTCGTGAAGATTCTGCCTGCGCCCAACTGCCACTATGTGTTGCGTATTTAGTAATCCTTTTTGGCTTCTCGCATTTATCCATGAGTGCTATACTGGTGCACTTCGTGGCTACTGCCTATTAAACTTATTTATAAAAAATATGGTTCTCCTCCCACACTCATGTTGGATAATGGAATTCATCATGCCCTAGGCTATCAAGACTCCTATTCAAATGGGCCACACTTTGCATGCATTTAATAATGCGAATAATTTTTTTTAGTAAAACTACGTCATTTTGGACAGAAAATGATGAACAATATTTCCATGGTTTTAATGTTGTTCTTTTGGTTACTGTTAGATAGGATTTTTCGTTCCCATTAGCCAGGTGGGTGGGGGCTTGAGGGCTAGTCATTATTGAGAAAACTGGAAAACAAGACTGAAAAGCTAACTAAAGGAACAATTATCAATTCATGAAGTGCCATGTTAAGAAAAACTAGTTACTCTCTCTCTCTCTCTCATGTGCAATCTCACCCACTTACCATCCATGTATAGGTGAATGCTTGAATTGTCAAATACAGACTTTCTATGCATCTGTAATAGCATTTGCATCTTGATTTTAAGAAAGGCATAACCTTTTTAATTTAGTTCCACAGTTTTATGCGTCCTTATCTTATTTTTTTCTTTTTGAGTTTTAGGATTTAAAACTTGGGAAAAGTAATAGGTGATGATTGGTGACATAAATTTCTTTCTTCTCTACTCCGGAGTCTGTTGTAACTTGCCATCCTTTGTGCACAGTACATCTGTGGCATTGTCATGTGATTTATATATTCACCATAAGTGATGTTCGAGCTCGAAACCTTAAGGTTTATGCGTATTAAAAATCATTGGTGCTTCAAAGTAGAATAAGACCTTTTCCAGCATTGCTATATCCACTACTTGACGTGGGCTTGGAGGCAAGTTGATAAAGCTGATTATGTCTTGCAACACTTGAAATTTGGAAAAAGCATCTGCAATTAAGAATTTGAACATCAATAGGAGAAATGCAACCAATTACTATGTTAACTTTTACAGTTCAAGTCTTGTTAGGGCCCTCTATCCAGTCAATAGAAATTGATGGGCTTTGCGCCATGTTGTCTTATTGATAAGTGAAGATGTTAATATGCCTTGTTCTAAAAAAGAGGGAGAGAGAAGGCTTTCTACCTTTTGTTCTAAGATCTATAGAAGAGTTCTGTCTAAGGACGTGGTAGCTAAAATGATGAACAATTTGAAATTGTTGCAAACCAACCATAAGGTGACTAGATTACCCAATACATACATGTATGCATATATTCAGTTGAAAACACAAACATGGATAAATTATTGATCCCATGGAAACTAAAAAGCCAATTGAAGCCTGATATCTCGATTAGTTTTTTTCCTATTGTTTTCGAAGTAACTCAAATTCGTACTTACCAGAGATTGGTCATGTGAATCCATTCATGCTGTCATCTCGAAGTCAAACGAATCATTTTTATTCAATCATTTTTATACCAATTTGCTATTTTGGGATTGTAATCATCAAACTTATCAGATGGATTTGCTGCCACACTTCTGTTGGTGTTGTGCCTTTTAATAAGTTTTTTTTTTTTTAAATATATAGAACTCCTGATTATGTATGCGACTGCCATCTCAGATTTCAGATTCACAAAAGTTTCAGCGTTTCATGATTTATGTGCATGCCAAAGGAATGGTAGTGGATGACGAGTATGTAATAATAGGATCTGCAAATATAAATCAAAGATCAATGGCTGGCACAAAAGACACAGAGATAGCCATGGGTGCATATCAGCCCCATCATACTTGGCAAAAGAAAAGGCAACATCCACATGGACAGGTTTGTACAGTTCGTGAGATTTTTCCTGATCCTATGAAAGTCCTAACATGGTTGTCAGATTTTCATTGCCCCTTATAATCTATACATCCTGCAGCAATTGTTCTTGATATGATTTATTTTCCGATTTGGATGATTTTGTTCTTATGAATCTCTGGTTGAGTTGTCTCACTTTGCTATTGTTCCTGTATCATTTAAATGGAAGAATTGTTGAACTAGTGAACTTTGTTTTCCTGACCCTAACATAGAAGTTAGCTGTCGTCGTTTTTTTTTTTATCAGTTTGCTTTATTCATGTAGTACATACACAGAATCATTATTGACTTTTGTTGAGGTGTAACACCCTACGGTTAGAATTTTTGAAACCTAGACATGTTACCATCGACTTCACTTTAAATGTTGAATAAGGTAAAACTAATTTCAACTTTTACCCTTGTATAATTTTTTTCCCACAAGCTTTCCCTTATAAGTAGAACTAAACCAACTAGTTTCAATCATCACGCTAATATCTCGATGAAAACAAATAACTCATAAACATTGAAATAAAGCACTAACCGAAAACTTTTAATCAAATTCTAACTCCAAACGCAATAAAAATAAATCACTCTTCAGTTAAATACTTTTTTAACTAATGAAAATGATAATGTGTGAGTCCGCCACCAACCATCTCCTTGAAGCATCAGGCTTTGTTAATTCGAAATGTGCTAAAAAATTAGACGAGTAACGTTCAGGTAACCGATGTTATGGATTTTCTTTTATACTACTTGTTAACTTTCTAAAATGACCTAATATTTAGATGGAATTCGGACCATAATAAATATGCTTACAATTCAAGGTTACAATTTATACCACTTGGTAGCATTCTTAAAAAACCTACTATTTAGATGGAGTTTGAACCATAAAAACTCCCTTACTAATCAAGGGTTAGTTATAAACATGTATATACTTCCCTTACCATAGTTTATATTTTATCTTCTTATTGGTTGAGATTTTACTTCCCTTATATATAATGTGTCATTTTTTGTTTTCCTTTTTAATTCAAGTTTTTAATTAACAAATGAAGGGATTAGTGTTATAACTAAAATTAATTCTAATATATTTAAAGGCAAACACTTGTGTCAGCCAGATATATGGGTCATGACGAGTGACCAGATACTATGATGTATTGATTTTTGTACCCGAGAATGTGTTTCTTTTTTCGTAAATCTATGATCAGGTACTATGTTGTATTGGTTTTTGTACTATATGTATTAGTTATGAAGTTCTGGCCAAACGGAAGATATCCGTCGGTCTTGCCTGACAAGAGTGGCCCTATTAAAAATTATTAATTTTGATAATTTATTACTTCTAAAAATCTGATAGTTATAAATTTGCCAATAATGATAATTAAAATCAATCATTTATTATATATTATAAATTTAAATGATTTTTATGACCTAATTAGGCATAATTTACAGAAGCATTGCGATTCTTCAAATTGTTACCCTATTCTTACAATTTATTATTCTATTTTTATGTATTACTTGCGATATTACAAAAAGCTTTGACATATATGAGCTTGAGCCCTAAAAAGAATTTTAAGAAGCTAAATATGGATACTCCTGTTTCTGAGCAATGTGAAAAGGGTCAAAACATGAAAATAAGTGGATTGGGTAATTAAGCTGCTCCAGTAAAGTTAGCTGAAACTTTTCGATTATTGGATATCGCCAGTTCACACTTGATAAGAGTGTTCTGTGCATATGAAAGCTATCGTTAAGGAATTTAGTTCATAAAACCATTAATTAGAAAAGTTATAAATGCAGAAATTCTAACTTGTAGTAATATTCATAAAACAAAACTTAAAATAGAAATTTGTCTCAAAATCTTCCTGTCGTGAAGTGATGCACTTCGGAATCTATATTTATCAAGCTTCATTTAGTGGAATATGGATCTTTGGCTCCTTTTTACTCTTGTTATAGACTGTTCTTATATTCTGCAGGTTTACGGATATAGAATGTCTCTCTGGGCTGAACACCTTGGAATGATTGAAAAATGTTTCGATGAGCCAGAGACATTGGAATGTGTAAAGAGAGTGAATGAAGTTGGTGAAGAAAATTGGAAGAGATATACAAGTGATAATCTGACACTATTGCAAGGTCATATTCTCAAGTATCCTATGGCAGTCGATATTGATGGCAACGTAAGTCCCTTACCAGGACACGAAAATTTCCCAGATGTTGGGGGCAGAGTTCTTGGAGCTCATTCTCCTACTATACCTGATGTTTTAACGACCTGATGTCAACCGACCATGTGGGCATTGGACCTTATATTCACGCTGCGTTGTGTTCTCGGAATTGGTTGTTAATTTGTTTTTCAATCGCCTTTTTCTTAAATCAGGGGTCAACTGTTGAATTTCACTTTTGTTGATTAACTGTACAAATAAATATCTGGATATATGACTGCGGAGGACAAATGAATTTTATTGAAGTCTGATCTGTTGTAATTGTACGATGTTGAGCTTTGAAGGAGTTGCTTGTCATTACATGATATTCCTTTAAATGGATGTTCTATACTGAGTTTGATCATGGGTTTAAGCGAGATGGTTGACAAAATGACATTGAATTTTTATCTAATTCGATTGGATGTTTAATTTATGACTTATGTGTTCATCAACTGAACTGAACCAGGAAGTTTTATGCATTATCTTAACCACTTGTTGGATTGCTTGATAAATGAACGAACTGAGAATTCTTGCTGTCTTATCTACCATCTCAATAGGGAACGCATAACATATCTCGTTTTGGTTTGGTTGATTTGACGCCTTTCATTAGAACTAGTATTATTCCCGTGTAATGCATGGACACGCAATATATTTATATATTCAACGTGTTTGGATAGAATAAAAAACTAAATAATTATAACATATATATGAATTGAATTCAAACTAAATAATGATTGTTCAAACTAAATATTAGTGAATATATATATATATATATATATATATATATATATTAAAATAATATTATTGGTCATATTCTGTTTCGATTCATCGTTATCGCATATTAATATCTTTAATCTATTTTGACTGTTAATATGAGATACAATAACATATAGTCGTCTGAACATGCTATTCTTCGTGTAAAGGTTGACGTTCGAGAGAATTGACCTTGACTCTTGTTAATTCATCGCATACGAAATCATGCGCAAAAATTGTTTCCGTTGGAAAATTGAAAGGTATCTTGGCGCTAGAAGGTGTTAAAATTAGGGAAAAAAACTCTTTGCCACCTGTACTTGTAGCGTTACTATGGTTTGCAACCTAATATTTTTTTTGTTGTTATTAACAACTCAAAGTATGCGGGTTTTGCTCTTTGCAATTTTCAGACTATTTTTCATTCAAAAAAAGGTTGAATCGAAACACGTAAGCCTCATGCCTCATCACCAATTAATATATTGGGCAATGTTTTCATGTTTTTAGAATGAGGCTTGAGGTTTACGTGCTTCGATTCAATCATTTTTTGAATGAAAAATAGCCTGAAGGTTGCAAAGAGCAAAACCCGCATACTTTGGGTTGTTAATAATAACAAAAAGAATATTAGGTTGCAAACCATAAAAACGCTACAAGTACAGGTGGCAAAGAGTTTTTTTCCTTTAAAATTATTCGAGAAATCAACACTTTTTTGTTGGTCTTCGCAACAGTTGGAATTTTGCATTAAATGACATGCATGAAATGTTTCGTTACCAATCTCATCCAATTACGTAATCCAATGTAATAGTCTAAGTTCCTCAATAACATAACTTGTTTCATCGCCTTCATATGAAATTCGTGATTGGGGATATCGACATATAATTGAATTTTTATTTTGACGTCGTGAATCAACACGAAAAACTTATAAATATTATTTATTTTATTTTGTTTTAGATGTATCATACTTTTCATTTAATATATGTATAATATGAGTGTCAAGCTGAAATATTGTGAGAAGACTATTGATTGATATTATACGTCAAAAATAAACATGACATCAAATATTCACGTCGGCTATATGCAGGTATTTATGGTAATTTGGGTAAGCGACCTCATTTCTCGGAAGGAGCATTCTTTCTGAGAGCTGGGCGAGCTGTTCTAAGGAGCCACGACCTGAAGTATGAGTGTAGTTAGCTCTTATACAGGGTAACAGACTCTTATGGCATGTGTCTCATTATACCAGCTCGATTCCAAGTGGCAGCTTAACATCGAGTGTTGGGTTTATGGTTTTGGACCTTAACAAGCTAATATGGGTTGTTTTGTGGGGTCCCGACGGACTATATTATAGAAAGAATTACAGGCCCAGGTCTATTCTGGTAATTTAGTGAGAGATCTATTATTTATGAGAACTTAGCATGCATGAGAAATCCTAATTCTAAGTCGGTTGTGATATTTATGGTATTGTAGTAGGAGAGGGGAACCCTAACTTGGGGAACACTTCTCTTGTCTATGTAAAGAGGACTCAGGCCTCATTCTTTTATCCTAAGTTGATTTGATCTTACGTATTTTGAACTCTCAAATCTCTCGCTAACTTAAGCATCCGCTTGGCTTAAGTTTGTCTTGCAGGATCGATCGGATCGTCAGGAGGCTATTATAGATCAATCAGGTCGCTGTGACGTTATTTGAAGCTATTTAGGTCGCTGACTTCGTATTTCAGGTCAGTACCCCATATTCTTGAAGCACCAATCTTTTTGGTCGCATCAAGTGCCGCCGTTTGTGGGAAAGAGGGACATCGAGTCCTTGAGCAAAAGACGTGAGAATATTCGCAAACACAACATGAAAGGAATAACCATGCCACCTAGGGTCCTAGATTTTTGTCTTGGGTCAAGCAAGTCAAAAGGGGTAAACAAAAATGTAGACACAGACGGACTAATAAAAGAGGAGCCAATACCTCACCTGAAAGAACCGCCAGTCCCAAATCCCGTCATCACACCACCACCTTCGCCAGAAAAACCCAAGGTGAATAAGCCAGGAGGAGAACCTCAGCGAGTGACTTCGGAAGTCACCAGGCAAAATGCTGTTTATATAGGAACGAAAGAATGGATGGAGTTGCCGAAGGACAAATCTTGTCACGTTAATAAAGGATTCCTGAAAGATTTAGTGAGACTCATACCTCCAGAGAAGCAAGAAGAGCTGGATAAGTTCCTGGCAGGTGGACTGAATACAAACAATAAAGGGAAGGGGAAGGTTGATGAGAACAAAGACGAGTACATACCGGGAAAAATTAAGACGAAGAAGGACAAGAGTAGGGTTTTTTGATCACGGGATCCATCTCGAAAAACGTTAAAAAACTCAAGCAAATGTAGACGTAAGTAGTTCTGCATGTCATCCTCGGAGGATGACTATTCCGAGGGTCACCCATGCGTGGATGGGGGGTTACTTGGGCCAACTTATAAACTAAGGAAGTGAAAGGAGTTGGGGCTGTGGCGCAAATCTTACGAATACACAAACTGATGATGATGAGAGTGAGGAATCATCCAAGGATTATGAAACACGTTAAGGATCTTATAGACAGCGAGGTCGCTGCCATAGAAAGGGAAGATGGTTAAGTGGGACCTGAAAATAATGCATTCAGAGACATGCGAGAGTCTCTTTTAGCTCTACAAAGACAAGTGGCCGAAGCCAGGCCGGACAAAGAGAAGGGGCATCCTTTCTCGGAAGATATATTACAAGCTGAACTACCTAAGGGGTAAAAGACATTTGAGTTTCAATATCATGGTTCGACATACCCTACTCGACACATGCAACCTTTTGAGAATGAGGCGATCTTGCATAAATGTACAGATGTTGTGGCATGCTGAGCTTTTTTATCCACTTTAAGGGGAATAGCACAGGACTGGTTCCATCAGTTGACACCAGGGAGTATCACCAGTTTTCGAGTGTTAAAGGCAGCATTTTTGAAGCAATTTTCCAGCGTTAAACACCACACAAAGACAGCACAATCTCTTTTCACAATGGTGCAATGACCGGAGGAAAGCTTGAAACATCAAGGGTTACGGAGGGAGGATCTACGCAAGTCACTGGCCAAAAAGGTGAACGTATGATGAGGTTTTGGAAAGATGTGATAAATATATACAGGTGGAGGTAGCTGAAGAGAAGCATCATTTACGGTCTGGTATGGAGGTTGCGGAGACCGAAAGTAATATACCTAAGAGGTCGAAGATTAGAAGGGAACCACGACGGGTAGTACGCGGGCTCTTACTTGCTAGTACAGGTGGGAGAGCAGCACCTAAAGTGGATATGAGAGATTGGAGAGACGGGAACTTCACACCTTTGGCGTATCCCCTGGAAAAGGTGTTTACTATCATGGAACGCTTAATACCCAAAAATATAAAATGGACGGAGACCCGAACACCGATTCCTACTAATCCCAGGTCGGAATTATTTTTTTTTGTTTCATAATAACTATGGTCATTCCACAGAGAAGTGCAGGCATCTTCAGGAGGAAATCGAGGGTCTCATTAAGGCTGGAAATTTAAAGGAGGTCGTATACAGAGACAGGGAGCCACGTGAGCCGGTGCGAACACCTCCCCCACCACCGCCGGAGGGTTCACCTCAAAACCGGGTCGAAAGACATCCGCAGCAGGGGGGGGTCAAAAATAGAATGATCAGAGGAGAGCAGGAGGGAATAAAAGGAGAATGAAAATGATCTTAGGAGAGCCAACGGATAGTCATACGAACAAAGCACAAAAGAAACACAGCAAGTCAGCTCGACCTGGACCATGGGAGGTCACTTTCATAAGTAGGCGACCTCAAAAGTCAGGACCTATCATCTCTTTTGGTCCTGATGAACGACGCGGATTGCAGGAAGATCACAATGACGCACTGGTAATTGAAGCTGAAATAGCAGGATATGAGGTATGAAGAATATTTGTAGACAATGGGAGTTCTGTTAACAAAATATACTCAGATTGCCTGGAACAAATGAAGTTAGAGACGAAGGTGCGACCTGTGAATACAACCATCTACGCTTTCAATGGAGCACAGGTTATTACGGAGGGTGAGTTGACACTTTTAGTAATATTGGGTAAGGGCGAATTACAAGAAAAGAAGGAATTGAAGTTTTTAATCGTTCAGGGGAGGTCGGCATATAATGCAATACTAGGGCGAACTGATCTTATTCCAGGCGATAATCTCTACATATCACATGAGTATAAAGTATCATGTGGGAGATAAAGTAGGTAAAGTTGTGTCCGAACAGCAGGTCTCCAGGTCATGCTATCAGATGACGGTCAGAAAAGGTTTGAGTGACAATAAATTAGAAAGGATGGAAGATGTGCAGGAAGGGGTGCTTAGTTACAAAAAGAGAAAAGAACAGGAGAATTATGTTCGCCCGCATGAAGAATTGATGGAGATTTCGTTGGAAGGTCACCCAGAGTACACTACGAGGATATGGACCTAAATGACAGAAGTAATAAGAAATGAGCTGATAGCACTGCTAAGAGAATTCTGAGACATCTTCGCCTTTTGGGATGGAGAATTGGTAGGGGTATCTCCGGAGGTCGCTCAACATCACTTGAATGCAGATCCAGAGGCAAGGTTGGTTAAACAGAAAAGAAGACATTTTGGGGCAGGGATGGATAAAGTAATTGAAGAAGAGTTGCAAAAGTTATTAAAAGCAGACCATATTCGGGAAATCCAATTCCCAGAGTACTTGTCCAACGTCGTAATGGTATCTAAACAAGGACAGAAGTGGAGTATGTGTGTAGATTTTCACGACCTAAATAAAGCATGCCTGAAAGTTCATTATCCGCTGCCACGAATTGATCAACTGGTGGATTTAACCTCCGGATGCGAGCTATTAAGCATTATGGATGCTTCACAGGGATACCATTAGCAAAGGAGGGCCAACCTAAGGTGAGTTTTGTCACCTCGACAGGAACTTATTATTTTGTGTGTATGCCGTTTGGCTTGAAGAATGCAGGTGCGACCTACTAGCGATTAGTTGACAAGATGTTCAAGGACCTGTTGGGGTCCACCATGGAGGTTTATGTGGAAGACATGTTAATAAAGAGCAGGAAAGCGGAGTCTCATGTGGAGGACCTAAGAAAAGCTTTTGCCATACTTAGGCAATATGGGATGAAACTCAATCCAAAGAAGTGCGCATTCGGTGTGCGATCTGGGAAATTTCTGGGGTGCATGGTAACTGAGAGAGGTATTGAGGTAAATCCAGAAAAGGTGCGAGATGTTTTGGAGATGAAACATCATTGGACGGTACGCGAAGCTCAGGTATTAACAGGACGGATCGCAGGCCTTAGCCATTTTATTTCCAGGTCAGCAGAGAAAGGTGTGTCTTTCTTCAGAACACTTAGAAAGGGGTCCAAGTTTGAGTGGACAAAGGAGGCTGCAGAAGCTTTTGAAAAGTTTAAAGAATACTTAGTGGAAATACAACTTTTAACTAAGCTAATGCCAGGAGAAGACCTGATTTTGTATATATCTGTTGGAGAGGACGCGGTGAGTTCGGTACTCATCAGGGAGGAAGAAGGCATGCAAAAGCCTATTTATTACATTAGCAGAATGTTGAGAGGTGCCGAGCTAAATTATTCCGATCTGGAGAAAGGGGGTTTGCACTGATCTATACGACAAGAAAGTTGTGGCCTTATTTTCTGGGCCACAGAGTGAAAGTACGCACCAACTTGGATCTCAAACAGGTTTTGAGTAACCCAAATGTGTCAGGAAGGCTGGTGAAGTGGGCGGTAAAATTAAGTGAGTATGATGTGGTATATGAGCCTCGAACATCCATTAAGGCACAAGTGCTCGCGGACTTCTTACAGGAAATGTCAAGCTCAGGAGACCATGTGGAGGAACAGAAGACTTGGCTTTTACATACAGATGGATCAACTATGACATCAGGAGCTGGGTTGGGTATTGTGTTGACCAGCCCGGAGGGGGAGAATTTGGATCTCACAACCAAGTTAGGGTTCAAGGTGTCTAATAATGAGGCAGAGTATGAAGCACTATTGCAAGGCATTAAGATGGCAAGCGACTTGGGAGCGAGAAAGATTAATGCTTATACAGATTCCCAATTAGTAGCTCGTCAATTTGATGGGTCTTTTGAAGCAAGAGAAGAGCGTATGTTGAAATATTTATAAAATCTACGGCAAGAAGTTGCACAGTTCGAAGAGTTTAAGGTAGAACATTTACCACGGGCTGATAATATCCGGGCAGATTAACTCGCTCAGATGGCAGGAGCACTAGGTACCTGTGATACTAGAAAGATTACCTTAATGGAACTGGGCCAAAATAGTGTGGATAAAGGGATGGAGGCGATGGAAATTGAGATAAAGGATGATTGCCGTACACCAATTGGGGAGGTTCTTGATAAGGCAACAGTAGGAGAAACGCGATTATCTACTAAGGAGGCTACAAAAACAACTCACTTTTGTTTAATGAATGAAAACCTGTATAAGAGGTCTCTTTTTGGCCCTTATTCGAAATGTTTAGCCAAAGAAGAGGGATTGGAAGTATTGCGGGAAATACATGAGGGTTAGAGTGGTGATCACGCGAAGGGCAGAGCGCTGGTTTGGATAACATCGCGAGCTGATTTCTTTTGGCCAGCAATGAAGGGTATGGCGAGTGACCTAGTCAAGACTTGCAAGAAGTGTCAAATGCATGCACCGGTAATTCATGTGCCAGCAAAAGATATGATGGTGATGAGCTCGCCTTGTCCTTTGCACAATGGGGATTGATATCGTGGGACCTTTTCCAAAGACACCTGGGAACAAACAGTGTTTGGTGGTCGTGGTAGATTATTTTACGAAATGGGTGGAAGCAGAGGCGGTGATGGGCATAGGCAAGCATGATATAATGAGTTTTATTCTTATCAATATTTTTTGCAGGTATGGTGTCCCGCGGGTGTTAGTCTCAGACAATGGAACCCAATTCAATGGGCAGAAAATTCAAGATTGGTGTAAGGAGATGGGAAGCAGCGATTCGCTTCTGTAGCGCATCCCCAGGCTAATGGACATGTCGAGATTACTAATCGCATTATTGTACAGGGACTTAAGCTGAGGTTGGAAAAAGCGGGAGGACTTTGGCATAAGGAGATCGCGTCAGTTTTATGGGCTCATCGAACAACCCCTCGAATTTCTACAGGTGAATCACATTTCAGCCTGGTCTATGGTTTGACGGCTGTCACCCTAGCCGAAATACGGGAAAAGGCTGCGGTGCAGTGTTAGAAGAGTTTTAGGGATGTTGAAAGTATCAACGGGTTCATGGCTTGGTATTATCGGAGATCGATTAAATTCAAGGATTCAATGTGTTTCAAGCTTGTTCGTGATATTGTAGAGAGGGGTGCGGACGATGCAGTAAAGGTATACTGCGATAACACAGGTGCCGTGGCGAAAGCCAAGGAACCGAGATCTCATCCGAAGTCCATGCACGTTTTGAGGAAGTATCACCTTGTTCGTGATATTGTAGAGAGGGGTGAAGTCGTTGTTGAACGTGTCACCTCTGAAGACAACGTTGCAGATCCCTTTTACCAAGCCATTATCGATATCAGTCCACGAAAAACATCGAGAATCGATGGGACTTAGATACATGAATAGTTGGCTTTAGGTCAAGTGGGAGATTGTTAGAATAGGGTGACCGACAAGCCAACTTGTGGCTGTGGTCTGACCATTCTCTAATAATACAATCGGTTTTTATTCGAAATAATATATTTTATACATATTGGCATTCCATATCTTTTGTCCCATGCTAGTTGCATAGGTATGGTCCTGATGAAGTTACTTTATTACGGTGGATTGGTCTAGCAGAACCGTGGAGATAATCCAGCACGTAATGTAACTCGTCGAACTTGTTCCTAGTCATAGGGTTACGCCATAATGAGGATACATGCCTTTCCCGTTAAGACTAGTACTTAGTGTATGTGGACCGCGTCTCATCGGTCACGGTGTCTGGACATCGACATACATAAGTAGGTGCTCATATGATGAGTTCACTGAACTCCCTCACCTAGAAATCTCTAAGTGGTTCCCACTCATCGAGTAGATGATTTCTATGGTATAGCGTACAACATTAATCCTTAAGACCCAGACCTCATCGTGACTTCACTAGAGGACAGGGCTATGTTGTGACCTGTCTCTGTGTCTCCTTGGAGGCCGATCAAAAGGGGCAACGTTCGCATAGTCGGGAATCTAGTGGGAAGTCTGTGCATGGTAGTAGGGGATTCGGACGCATGATAAGTCATGGATGTCCTGTGTGTTCTGAT
>BMAC01001566.1:9062-33304 GCA_014905375.1 Phtheirospermum japonicum
CAATTGGTGGAACCCTATATTTATAGGACAATTTGCATGAAACCCTAGGAATTCTATATACGGAATCTATATGGCAGTTTTCGGCCGAGCAAAAAAAAAAACAAATTTCGTATTCCTAAATTATATGGTTTCGATTTATTTTAAAACTTTTAGTAGATTTTTGTGTGATTTTTAAATCAATTTAACCGTTTTCTTGATTGCCCTTAAAATAAAAATTGCCATTTGTTTGGTTACCTAATCAACTTCAAATTATCAGAGATTCGATTCTGTCAATATCAATTTTATTATATTGTCTGATTTTATTTTATTTTTTAATACATTACTTATTGGCTGGTTGAATTTAAAAATAATCTAAATGTAATTCTGATTTGTTTTATTTACCTTTTATAGGTTTTTGAATATGCAAGAGATCAGTTTGAATCAACTACCTATTGATACCACGGTTGATGCCAAATTCGTACAGATCTTCCTTTCCTTCCTGGTTCACTCGTTCAGTTGATGCCAAATTCATTTTTTTAAGGCCTGTATTTTAATTTACTTTCTTGCTTTATTTTTTTTATCCTTATTTATTTGGGGCCTGTAATTAGTTTATTTAATTCGTTTTCTTGCTTTTTTTTTATATTTGTTTGGGGCTGTAAATAATTTGTTTAATTTGTTTCCTTTTTTTTTTCATAATTGCATTTAGTTAAAAATTTGACTTAATTTTTTTAATTCTTCGAATCTCAATTGAACCTCAATTGAACGTATCAAACAATGTTTMTAACAAACTGAAAATATTAACATATAAATTTACCAATAGAAAAATATTAACTAAAGTCATTAGAAAAATGGAAAAATACAAATTCTGTTACCTAATCAACGATTCATCCAGATATAGATTAAAGTCATTAGAAAAATACAATCACAAATAGAAAAAAAAATATTKTGTTTCCTAATTTTRTGGYAAAAYATTCGAAATCCGTATGGCTCTATATACATCAGACGGGAATTCAATTTCTGTTGAAAAGTCAACAATGATGGCTGGAATATTTAAATTAAAAAAAAAGGTTGAAAAGTCAACAAAAGTGGCTTTTGCGCCAAAAAAGTTTCTCTTTTGGGAAAGAAAACAGTTTTGGCGGGAGACAAAACAATTGCCTCAAATAGAAAACATTGTTATTATATATATAGAGATATATGAACTATTGTTTGCATTCTGACCTAGTGGTTTACAACATGTAATTAAATACTAGATGATACAAATATCGAGATAATTGTATCTTCTGCATGAACAATATGCATGAATTAATATGATGTTTGTAATTCCAAAAGACGGTAATAAATATTTCGAACTACTTAATTCAAATAGGTACTCTGTTGAAAATGTTACGAACTACTCTGTGAAATAAAATATAAACTATTATGTATCATTGTCAAGAACTACCTTGTTGAATAATTACGAACTAATCATTTAAATAATTATGAATTAATCTGCTAAATAATTATGAACTACTTTGTCAAATAACTATGAACTATTTTTTTTAAATAATTATTATCACTCTGCTAAATAATTACGAACTACTCTGCTAAATAATTATGAATTATTTTGCTACAGTATTTTGAACTACTCTGTATAAATTATAATGAACTACTYTATCAAATAATTATGAACTACTCTCTTTAGATAATCATGTTCATGAACCACTCTATTAAATAATTAGTACTACTCTGCTGCATAATTATGAACTATTCTGCTGAYTAATTATGAACTACTCMGTCTAAATAATTACWAACTACTCTGCTATATAATTGTGAACTACTTTGTCGAATAATTATGAACTACTCTGTTTAATATTGATGAACCACTACTTTTTATAATTTAGAACTACTCTGTTGAATAATTACGAACTATATTTATAAAATGTGATGAGTATAATTAATAACTACATTGAATATTTATGAACAAACTACAACTACCCACACGATAACAAGAAATTAGTACTAAATATACAAAAATGTCGGATTATTATAAACTACTTTATAACTTGAATTGCAAATAGTATTATAAATAGGAAATTAGTACTAAAAAATTGGCAACGACACTAACCGTAAAAAAATTGGCAACTACATTATAAATAAAATTTTGTTGGAAGTTAATTACAAACTCAGCTTAAAAAAAAATCGCAACTGCACTAACCAATAAAGGCTCATTCTAAACTAAAAAAATAAATAATTACTTCGCATTAGTGAACAAGTCCTTAGTTGAATAACAACAAACTTTTTTATTACCAGGACCAAAGATTAGCACTATGTTAATTAGTTATAAACTATTTGATAGAGTAGTTCGGAAATTGTCTGTTTGTTTTTCAGTGGACTAATTACAAACTACCTAACAGTGTAGTTTGGAATCTCCTAGACAGTCTAGTATTCGACAAAGCAGTTTGYGATCTTTGAACGTGAAGGTTAAGTTATGCTAATTACGAACTACATAACTAAGAAGGTTGGAATCTATTGTTTAGGGATGGSTTRYACTGATTTGAAACTCTCTTTTCGAGTAMTTTAWAACTTGTTTGTATTTAGAATAATTGCGACAAATCGAAACTATTCGAAAACGTACCGCTGCGTTTCGGAACAATTCGAAACAAATTATGAAAAGAGAGTCTTTTATTGTCTGTTGCAATTCGAAATCATCAAAAATAAATTCCGAAAATGCAGGAGGAGAAATGATCAAAAATTCGAAACTATAAGCAGCAATTCACAAAAAAAAAAGTGGGAAATTTGAAACTGCTCGCTGAAATTGAAAAAATAAATAAAAATTCTACAACAAAAAACTTGGTCAAGACTATAGACTGCAATTCCCAGAAATTTTGAAACTTGAAATATGATTACGCATTGTAAAAAAAAAATAGAATTTGAAACTCTTCCGAAACTTGAAAGATAATATTGCAAAAGTTCTGCTGCAGTTCGAACAAAAAATTCAAGATCCTGCTTGAACAAAAAATTCATAAAACTCTATATCGAAAGGTTCATAAAACTCTATATCGAAAGGTTTATGAACAAAAAATTCATAAAATTCAAGATTTTGCTTGAACAAAAAATTCATAAAAAATTCAATATTGCGAAAGTTCTGTTGGAAACTTGCGACAAAAAAGTAAAAAAATAGAAAAGGAGAACGAAAGGTTTCTGGGAACAAAATTTCAGTAGAATAGATGACATACCATCAGAGTCTATTTGCAAAAAATCGACGATTAGATTAGATTTCTATATTATAAACTACGTATGATGGAGGGAGTAGAGAGGTCGATTGATATTTTGTAGTTTAGAATCTCATCTAGAGAATCATAGCTATTTTGCGATTGACGTGGAGTGGAAATTGATTGGGATTGACGTGGGATTGATTGAGTGAATCATGCTTTAACACCATGCAGATTGAGTCAATCTGGCTTTCTTTCCATTGGGAGGGATTTTGTCGGTTCAGTTTTTTTTGGGGCAGAATTGTCCATATACTACTTAGTAAGGACTATATGGTATCTATTTATCTTATTTGGGAATAAAAAGATTCGTTGGATTTTATGGGAATTCGGTTCTCTGATATATAACTAAATGGGAATTTTCCCTTATTTATAATACAAATGATTATATCCAATCAATTCATACTAAGTTATTACCATTTGGTTTAGAATTTTTATTTTATTTAAAAGATCGTTATTCAAACTTCCTTAACTACATTTAAAACATGGTAATATTTGAGTTTTGATCAAAACAAGTATATATTCATTTAATTTTTTTTGTTAATTTAATATTCAAGTTTAATCATGTTTATTTTTTTAGATTTAAATATTTTTTAGTAGGGAGATGTATTTATTACACTGTTCTTAGTTACAATTACTAATTTTGAAAAATATTTATCATTCATTTAGATTTTCTTATTTGATGGAGAAATCAATAATCACATTTTTTTTTAATTTCAATTGATAATTTTAATTGAATACTCAAGTTTGATTCAAAATAATTCTATATTAATCTAGGTACAAATTATTTTTATATAAAACAAAAAATCTTATTAATGAGAATATATATATAACAATAAATTGAAATTAATATTATATTTAATCTCAATAATATTTATTGTTTCATGCCATCTCCAGAAAAAGATGAAAAACCTACTGTAATCTTTATTGTAAATGACTAGACTTAAAGAATGTATATGTATGTCATTAAACTTCACTGTTGTTTATGCACAATATGACTTCGTTAAGTTTTTTGCAATAGGAGTTTACAATTTGTTCAAATTTTTACTTTTACATAAATTTGGGTTTAAGGTTCATGACTTAGAATCATTATCTTGCAATTTTTATATATTTGAATTAATAAGTACATAACTGCTATCGTCTCACGCTTTATTATTTTATTTTACTGCAGGCTAGAGAATAGCGTGTGGATGTTTTGTACAACTAAGTATTTTATAGTTTGTAAACTACATTTCAACGAATAGTAATCGTTTTATGAACCGTGTTCAACATTTTTTTTAATAATATTATATATTTTAACATAATTAGATGGTTTGAATATATATTGCTTAACTATAAATATATAATAACTGTAAATTATTTCACACAATCTATGTAATCTTATAAATATTATAGTATCCATATACATATAAACGATTATATATATATATATGAAATGTTTATAATATTTTGTCTAAATTATCCGTTTCTCTTTGTTTGAGAAACAGAGTCATTTTTATTTCAATAAACATGTTGGTTTGGTGTATAGACATGAAAATTTTTTAACAAATTTTGTCTAATTGAGCCCATTTGAACTTATTGAGGATGAAGAGACGTAAATGGTTCAAGATTATTTGTTTCAATGTAAAATATAAAATAAAATAGTAATTGTGGTATACAATGAGTTTTTCTCAAAATTTAAAATAAATAATAATTCAACTTTTGAACTTGATAAATTATTTTTCGGTATCTGCATATTAATAATATCGTGTATAAAGTGGGTTTTCAAAATTTAAAGTGAACATTATTTTTTCACTTTGTATTTAATGTCTACTTTTTGAACTTATTTTTAAAATAAATATTATATTTTTATGATTTTCTTATCAATGCCCACGAAAGTCGCGGGTGTCTACACTAGTCAACATTCATAGGGGGATGTTAACATATATATTTTTGTATCAACTAACATATGTAACCTTAATTTACTTAATTACAAAATATCTACAATTAGCAAAATGGTAATATTAATTTTTATATAAAAACTTGACTTTTCGGCAATCAAAATGGTAATATATTTTTATAGGGTTAGATGAATCTGTTAACAAATATATTATGTATATTAATTAATGGTCATCAAAACCATTATTATATATGGTGATATGTTAACAAATATTAAATCAAATTAGTTAACAGATAGGTAATTAAAATCAATGAGATTGAATAAATCATCTAACCAAGGAATGAGATGTTACAAAGCGTATTAGAAAATCAAGTAATTAGTTTTGATTGTTAATTACCATAATAAACCATCTAACCAAGTAATTAAAATTAATGTGGTTAAATAAATCATCTAACCAAGAAAAAAAAACAATGAGCTACAAATTATCATATATTTAATATTACTTGATTGATAAATTGTAATATATTTGATATTGATAAACAATAAATAATTATTCAACTAATTAGTATGATTGTTCAATACAATAATATTTTAAGTTAACAAATTTTAATATACTATATTAATAATGTGATATTAAATAATTAGTCAACTAATTTATTCTTTTTTCATTAATTTAATATTTGTAAGTTTATATTTATGTAAATTATGAAGACTTTTGGTGATATCTAATGGTCATGAATGATTTAATTGTGAAACTTTATACATTATTAGTTGAAAGAACAATATTTTTTCAATATTATTATATCATTATTGGTGATTTGAATTCTATTTTTTATATATTTAATATATGATCCGAAATGGGAATTTAATTTTATATACTATCATAATATTTAGGGACAATATAATATACTTGTTTGGAATTAAGATTATGGGTAATACAAAAAAATATTTATAGAAACTATTTAGATTTTCATAGAAACTAAAATCTTTAAAAAGATTTTAAGCAATATATTACCAAGATATTAATGAACTCTACAAGCAAGTAAAATACTAAATAATTGATTCTAATTTACAATCCCTATCTTTGTTATAGATTGTGAATTTATTATACCTAGAAAGGTATATTACATAAATAATATATTTATAAAATTATAAAAGGTTTTTTGGTAATAGTTTGTTAAAAGGTTCAATACAAATCAATGGCAAGATTTATACCGACATATGAGGTAGTACATTTAGGAATCGGTGTTGTAATCAAATTATTAGGAACATAAAAAACATATTTAAGGAATAACGAACTATATTTGGTGTGGATAATACACATTGTATGGTTGTATCATACCATATATATTCGGCGTGGTTTGTCTTTATCTGCCATTATTAATTTTATTTAAAACATTTTTCTTCTGATAATTATATTAATACATAATATCAAATTGATAACACAACTAATTGTGTTTAATATATTGAAATTAATACATATTTAATATATTCCATTTTATTAAATATGTGTATAAACACATATGAAATGCCAAAAATAATTACATCATGTCGCTTGCAGATCGGACCTAATGACTATTACAGTAACTCAAACCACAATTTAAAAACAAAAATAATTAATCCTAGTATAGAACTTAATATTCTACATCTTCTCTTAAAGTGTTTGAAGAAATGGATCATGCACAAAATTTACAGTTTAATCCATGACAAAATTGATATATATGTATAAAAAATTTATGGACTAAAGATCCGATCTTCAAAGATCCATGATATCATTTCTTGTTTGAAGATTTGCAAAAGAAATAAAAAACAATATACAATGATTTCCCATTGTTGAAATCTTAAACAAATAAAAAAATTATAGGCCAGAAAAATTATACATTGCAATCCATGCCATTCCTTATTCGATCTGCAAAAATGACATGGACTAAAGATCCGACCTGCAAAGACCCATGATATGAAGATTTGTTCAAAGATCTGCAATAATGAATTCCCATTTCATTAACAACTAATAAAGATCCGATCTATTAGTGTTTGAACATCTGCAAAAATATCCATCCACAAATCAGATAAACGATAACTATTAATAAGAAATAAAATAAAAAAATATATATAAAAATAAACCCAGGACATTTCATATTATTAAAGATCCGATCTATTAGTGTTTGAAGATCTGCCAAAATAATCCAACAAAAAATTAGAGAATTGATATTACGAAAAACACAACCAAAAATCTAGCAGGATTTTTAAAGATACATGCAATAATTTTCTAGAAAACAAAATAGTGTTTTGAGATCTACAAAATGACTATTAGTGTTCGAAGATCTAGAAAAAAAATCGATCTGCAAAAATCTTATAGATTGTTAGTATTTGAAGATTTGCAGAAAATATTCTAGACTAATAGATCTGCAAATAAAAAGAACCAAAAATCAGAAAAACAAAATTAATCAATATGTAAGCACTAAAAGATCGAACAAAGAAAATTGAAATAGAAAAAAGATTGCAAAATTGCAAACGATTTTTAAGAATTAGACGTTCATAAAAATAAATAATCACTGTTATTAGAACAACTGTACGATTGCAAACGATCTTTATGAACACAAAAGATCTGTAAAAAAATTTCTAGACTAATAGATTTGCAAATAAAAAGAACCGAAAATCAGAAGAACCAAAAAGAACTTAAAATCGATATGTGTGCAATCGTAATAGATGATCGATTGTATGAGATTATATTTCCAATCAATACCTACAAACCCCCAGAGAAAGTAAGCATAAATAAAGTAAATGGGATGTTAGAAATTCGGTGTTAATAGATGGAGAATAAATATATGGATAATAAAATGGGATGTTAAAAAGGAATGATTTTATGGGTGGGAAAATACAGAATTCTCACCTATTTTTTCTTTAATTTATCCTCTCTCCTTCCAAGCTCCCTCTTATATATGTATATATATATATATATATATATATAGAGAGAGAGAGAGAGAGAGAGAGAGAGAGAGATTTCTAGTCTCAAATATCAAAATAATTCAAAGCTTGTCCTCAAAAATATTTTAAAAGCATAAATATAACCCCCACTCAACCATTTACCCGAAAAACATTACAAAAAATGTCAAAACCTAACACAATCAATTTCAAATAACCTATAGGCTATAGAAGTTTGCCACTAATTTGATCTAGATATTTTTATAGCTTTTTTCAGACTCGTAAAAATAAAAGATACTCAACATAAACATTAGAAAAAAAGTTGTAACTTTCATGCACAATTATTATGTAGGTTAATTACAAAGAAATACCCCTAAAATTTAGACTACAAAAAAATATATACATATCTTTTCAATAATTACAAATAACCCCTGATGTTTTTTCAATTTTACAAATTCTGCACCATCAAGAAAATATATTTGTAATTTTAAATGATAACTGGATTTTATTTTTATATTAGGTTAAATCTTAGTATTATCTAATTTTTGCAATTATTTTTCTAGAATATAAGCATATTAGACAAAAATAAATCCATTAAACACACCCACACCTATACACAGACAACATGCTCGCTCTACCTATTGGCGCTGCATTGGTCAGACCGCTTCTTATTCTCGGGCTCTCCCACTCTACATTATATGCGCTAGTTAGATGCATGATAAATATATTCAAATCATTAATCATTTATAATACTAAAAAGTTATAATATAATTAAAATACATAGAAAGCATTTACCTCTAGACTCCCTCATCAATGAACCTTGGCTACTTGACAATATGACCACGAGTCTGCTTATACACATTAAGCTGCTTTCCTTACTTGTCAGCCATCTCTTGGAAAATTACCGTCCTCACATTTCCATCAATATAAAGCTCTGTATCTATATAACAACAATGCTACAATATAAAAAAAGTTATAATTCAGTTTATATATGATTCTCAAGTTACATTAGTGATTAATGAATTTAGACACAAATAAATTAATTACATGAAATATGTCCCACAAAAAATCGATGGATATGGTCAGGGAGCTCCTTCTCCATGATGTCTCAGAAGATGTTGGTTAGTATAACCTCCCTACGTATGGATCCTGTAATTGTGATTATGGTTAAAATGTTATTTAATATTAATGATTATTAGAATTTTATAAATATTAATTTACTTACTACTTCTTCCCGACAATATAAATAAGACGTCGCCTCTCTGGTGGGCCTGACACCTAGCGAGATGTACCCACATCGGACAGTGTGGGTGCAGCCATAACTGGTATAGGCATTGTATGATCGGTAGAAAACCCAACATATTCATCCTCAAAATTAGCTAAATGATTAGATGACACCAGATCTGAAGTCCAAGACCGAAACCGCATACACGACCCCTCGGCATCTAATAAAAATATATATATAATACAAGCATTTTATAAAATACAAGTTTATATCAACAAGTTAAAATAAAGAATTTAGATACAGCCATTTTAAATGATCCAAGTACAAATCAATTAGTTTAAACTTATCATATGAACCGACACTTTCACTAATAAAGTTATCACCAAACTCATATTCGTTTATGCCTTGATATGTATCTTGGTCGGTGAATAAGTCCTCTTTTGTATCATCATCTGCCTCATCACCAAGTTCATTCACGTCATTGTTTGTGGGTTCATACAATTAAAAACCAACATCGCCCAATTGTATTGGATTACGTGTATCCATAACTTCCTCTTGAAATGATTGCCCTGATAGAGGCTCAATGAACTGAACATTTGATCTCGCCTTGACTTACACGTTGCCCACACTTCTTACTTGTTTCGTTTCAAACTTGGGTATGCAAATCGTATACTTGTATAGTCTGGGCAGAAAGAACAAAAGGTTCATATCAGCTGAATCTGATCTTGTGATTGATATCTCCAAACTTATAATGAGGATGAACTTCTGTGCTTGCGGGAGTTGGATCAAACTAGTCGTATTTGAATAATATTTTATTTTTCTCCATTCTCCATATTTATTTGAGCTTAACAATTTCTATGAGATGACCATAATAATCATACTCAGTTTTCCCATAGTTTCCTTTAGTGCAAACTCCACTAATCGATGTTAACTTGTTAAATCCATGGTTGACTGTATGAAACCTATAACCATTCGTCTCACATCCAGTATACATTTTTTCACATCATGATGTACCCTTTGTCACACTAATGCAGAAAAAGCTTTTAAGAACACCTGTTTCTACAAATCCAGAACGCCCTGCTGAGGCTCAGCATTTTGTATGGAGCTGTTCTTGAAAGTCTGACAATCAAGAATGCCCTGCTGAGGCATTCTTGACTGTCAAACTTTCAAGAACGGTTTTCAGAGACGTTCTTAAAAAAACTTCAGCCGTTCTAGAAAGTCGGTTTTACAGGTTTTGCCCGTTCTAGAAAATAACTTTCCAGAACGTCCCTTTTTAAGGCGTTCTAGAAAGTATACTTTCCAGAACGCCTCAAAAAATAGGCGTTCTGGAAAGTACACTTTCGAGAACGCCTCTAAAAACAGGCGTTCTAAAAATTATACTTTCCAGAACGTCTTAAAAAGGGACGTTCTAGAAAGTATACTTTCGAGAACGGCTAAAAAACAGGCGTTCTGGAAAGTACACTTTCCAAAATGCCTCTAAAATAGGCATTTTGGAAAATGTACTTTCGAGAACGCCTCTAAAAACAGGCGTTCTGGAAAGTATGCTTTCCAGAACGTGATAATCGTTCTAGATTTTTACATTTCTGGAATATTCCTTTTCCAGGCTTGCTCATATATCACAATTCTAGTACCTAATTAAATCACAAAACACATTTCATTTATATAATCCCAAGATCACCAACACATGTCATTAATAACAATAATACATAATCACCATAATACACAAAACACATTTCATTTATATAATCCCAAGATCACCAACACATGTCATTAATAACAATAATACATAATCACCATAATATGTCAATCCAAACAACATAATCCCAAGATCACCAACACATGTCATTAATAACAATAATACACAATCACCATAATATGTCAATCCAAACAACACAAGTATCCAAATACATGATCACCAAGTCTATCCAAATACACGAACACCAAGTCTTAAAATAGAAATCCACAAAAGTCAATGAGTACCTATTTTGCTATCATTCAAGTTATCCACAAATAGTTTGTTTCTTACACACCAATGAACTCTAAGAAACACTCGGCCCAACGTCTACTTACATCATCAATTTCCTCGTCCAAATAAGGTTGTTCCATATTGAGTGCCTGCAGGTCAATATGAAAATGCAAATGTAGCTAATGAAAAATGACGAAAAATAATAAGTGTTATAAATAATATTAATAAAATGATGAAAATAGGCTATGTTTTGGTGGAGCCCATAAAGTTATTAAAAACATCTTATAAGCTATTTGCTAGCTTTTTTAAAAAAAAATATCTTTTACAGCAAATCTTATAAACAAATAAATAAACAAGAATACAAACAAATTAATTAGAATTTAAAAAAGATAATGAACAAGAAATTTCTTTGGCCAAATAAGTCAATCATCGAAATAAGATATTTTCCTAAATTTTTTAGCCAAAGCAGCCGCTAATAACAGTAGAATGTGCATTGGAAAAGTGTCTTCTCTTGTGTTAATAAGTACTGGAACAAAAAGAATGAACTACAACACCTATTTATCAGCCAAACCTAGTTTATTTCAGCTTCTTACATGTTTGAGTTCACACCTTCTCAAGACAGAACTTCCAACCAACTATAGAAGGGTTATAAAAGTAGCAAAAAACCAAAGAAGCACAGTATAATGGGCTCTGTATATTAGCAAGAAGCTTCTTTATTATCCAATTTATGCAATAATCTTTTCATTCCAACCAAATTCCATTAAATTTCTTATTCTTTCACAATTTGTTCCAAGAAAGCTTCCCCCAGAAATTAATTGCAAAAAGAGTATTGAAACAAATAAAGAAATAGAAGTACAGCAAATTGAAATTATCACTAGCAATGAGATATGATTCAAATAAGTAATATATGATGGCAAGATGCATATGCGACCAGTTGAATATAACAAATACTGAAGACCTTTTATGTAACACCCACCATTGAATTTTCTTTGTAAAATTCCAATTAAACTTTGCACTAGCTCCAAATTGACACCTTTTGAGTGGACCTAAAAATTAAGAAAATATAAATTAGACCACCATAATCAAATCTAGCCCTCGCCTAATTCTTCACAAATAGCAAAAAAAAAAAAAGTAAATTCAGAAATACCAATTTTTAAAACACTAGCAGAGTAGAGAAAAMCAAGAGAGAGAGAGAGAGGGATAGAGATGAACGGAAATTCGCGCAATCATGTAAGATCATACATGCGAACATATACTCACACATACAGTCAGAAATTGAAGATAGAACAACCATAAGCCATTTATATTATAGAGGCCTCACATAGATCCCACGATGCTAATAGAAACCTCAAAATACTTTACATTTGAAATTGAAACTAAAAACCTCACTTATTATTATTATTATTATTATTATTATTATTATTATTATTATTATTATTATTATTATTATTATTATTATTATTATTATTATTATTATTCTTAAAGAACTCATAAAATCCTGGAAAAGCTGTTTAGGAGCTTATAAGCTGTATTGAAAAAGCAAGGATAAACTTTCTGCAGGTAGTTCTATTAAATCAAGTTACGACAAAGTACAACGAAGGATTGTGAGAAAGGAAAAGGATTGAACTTACGATTTAGTAATGGATATTACACCTTGCAAAACACCTGAAGTCCCGCCCAGAACTGGAAGCAGAGCAAACAGTAATACCATAGCACAGTCCTGAAATTAGGTTTAGAAGATCTTCAGAAAAAAATGAGCTTTCCAGTCAAAATAGTTATAATTTATAAAAAAAATCAGAATATGCAAAAGTCGGCTAATTCTAATACAAACTACCTTCAACTGCTACGCCAAGAAAATTGAAATTCATCACCAAGATTAAAATTAATATATACACATATACATATACAGGATTGGGTTCAAATGAGAACCCCGTCATTATATGTGAATCTAGGGACTAATTCTGGCCTTAGATCTAATATTGCACAGTGCAATTATATGTCCAGGTTCATTGTGCTTTTTACACAGTACTGTAGTGCTAAAATCAGTCAAGTTTTTTTAATTTATATATATATATATATATATATATATATATATATATATATATATATATATATATATATATATATATATATATTACGTTTTAAAACATGCAATATGTATCTTAAATTGTAGATCTTGAGAATGTGATTAATTTGATATATATTTCATTCAAAACGAATAAAACTTGAAAAAGTTATGGTTTGTTGAAGATTTGAGTTTCATTTCAAATTTTTGAATTTGCAGTTTATAGACGAAATTTGCGATGCTTTTTGTATACAATCGTAGTGTTTTTTTTTTCTTAATCTATTGTGCTTTCTAAAGAACAATGTAGTGCTCTTTGTAAACGTTGATATATGTCCAAAATACCATTTTTAATTAATTAATGCATTTTTTTACATTATTACCATGCTGACATGTCATGATCTCAACCATCAAGATTATCCAATCTAATGGTTAAGATGAGTCCCTAGGTTCACATATAATGACGGGTTCTCATTTGAACCCAACCCTACATATACATATATATATATATATATATATATATATATATATATATATATATGGTTAGTTTATCTTTTATTGAATCTATAAAAACAAAACTATTTTGTGGCCCGACAGTAATAAAAGAGTCATACAAATCGAAATACCTGTAAAATAAGTGTCAATAATCACTTGACTATGAAGTGAATTAGTACAGTTTTTTTTCCATCAAAAACTTATATACCTACAGAAAGTTTCATAAGGCAATTATGTTTTAAGAAACTATACTAGCAGCAATGTTCAGACAAGTAAAAAATGTACTAAGCTTACCACTGCTGTCGAGGACATTGAAAAAAAAGCACCAACAAATACACCCTCAGAAGATCTACCACCATATAACTTCAAATCATGAAGTGAAAAATTACACAGATGGAATAGATATTTCTGTTCTAACTGCATAAGCCTAAGTATGTGCAGACAAGAGAGAAACACGTGGTATACAAAATAAAACTGGAATATAGAACCATTGACAAGTACATATGATTTTTAGCTGTCAATTTTTTTTAATATTTATATCGTATACTCAAACTTTTATTTTCCATATTAGTAGGGGCTATCAACTTTACGAAAGGGCCACATCAGACGCAAGCTTTACAAGATTTTGCATGCACTTAAAATATACATATTCAATGAACATACCGAAGCTATAATTCCACACAGGCACATAAAAAGGAGAATTTGGAGTAACCCTCCAAGAACAACAACTGCACAAACAACTTTCAACTTTAATGTATACGAGAGACAATTAACATTCGCATAAACAATCATTACTTCAATTTTATACACAGGGGAAAGAGAACGGTATATAAAACCAGTTGGCCTTTGTTGCGGAGAATTCCAGGCCCGGCGCAAAAAGAAGAAAAATTACACCAAACTGAGCCACTGTTTCAACCTACATACATCAATTACATTAGGATAAAGATAAATAAACTTTATCAAAAATGGGAAGGGTTTGTTCTTGTGCCAAAATGCGCGCCACAGGCCCTCGGCCGCGGTGTGTAGAAAGTCCTCGAGCGCGAGAAATTCATCCTCTCTCAGGTTTTCGGAGGCGTAAGGTATGAAGAGGAGCTTCTGGAATAGGACGCCTTCCAAGGCGTAGTTGAACGTGCGCAGGTCGTCGAGTGAGAACGGGAAGGTGAAATGATGCTCGTTTTTTGTGTGCAGATTGTTTGTCACCCAGCCTTGGAGATGGTCGGCGAGTATGGTGGGGTCGACTAGTTTGGATGAGTACTCCTTGAGGACTTTGTAGACTCAGTTTGAGGTCAGGACGAATTTGTTGCTGGATGTTGAACGGACCGAAGGTGCTGTGGTTTGGTTTGGTTTCGTGTTATTGAGGAGAAATATAAAATGAGGAAATCGGAATAATGATTTATAAAGGACTTACCAGATCCGGGCTTTCGGAAACTTCCATCTAAACTAGGCCCAGGGGACGAGTCTAATTCATTCTTGTGAATACCTGTACATACATAAACCATTTATTTAAAAGGCGAACACTGAAATTCATTACGATATTACGTAAGTGGAAAAATCAGCTGGTAGAGAAAAAAAAAAAACAGTCTTAGAAATGAGGAAATCATATAAACATGAAATGAGTTCATTAAATTCGAAATATTCAAACTTGGTACATATAGTTTTTGCATTAATTTGTAATTACTTCATTATGTAAGCACTATAATTTTGTTCCATACCGCTTTTCGGGCCTTTTGGACATGTTCCGGATTGAGGAGCCTTGTGCCCACCATATTTGACCAAAATAAATTCAAAAAAAGAAAAGGAAAATATATAGCTACATTTATACCCCAATATAACTAACATCTAATCAACATCGCCATATATGAACATTATCAATATACAAAAAGCATTTGCGGGTTCAATGTTGTTTTGCTGATTAATGTGTCTAAAGATCCCAATATGCATATACCATACTGTAGTGGCTTTATTATTGTCAAATAAATTTCTATCTAACTTTCCTTTTTGTCCATCTCACTAATGGGGGAAGAGAAAAAAAAATAAAATCTGAAATAATAAATGTATAACAGTAAATTCACTGGTCATCAATACATGACATCATAAACTACAGGAAATCAAGCATCAAGAAGAGTCAAATGAAAAATTAATAAATAAAGCCTGACTTGAGTAATGTCAGATTTTAATTGAAGTACTCCCATTGTAAGCACAATTTACAAACAAATAATTTAACGCAAAGGCTTAACTAGTAATCACAAGTCAAAATTAATACCTCTCTCACGATTTTTCCCAGGTATCCATGCCCAATTCTAAGGAGGTGACAAAATTAATCGCACCCATTCCTGATCCTTCCACAGTCGGCAAAAACTGCATAACATGATTTAAAAAAATAATCAATTCACCACCAACAACTGAACTAGAAATACATTAATGAAGCGTACTTTAAATTACAAAACTACCCATGGATTTAGCATAATCACAAGAAACTCTAGTCTTTCAAAATTGAATTTGTGAGGGAAAAAAAAACAAATATCAAGGGGGTATTGTAATTTTAAAGAAATTGGGTTTTTCTGTGAAGCTGAATCTCAAGGGTATTTAAGTAATCGACCTGTAAGCTTAAATACTTTTCAAGGGCGACACAAACAAACCTTACTATACTTCTTATCGTGCTTTAGGGCCTTTTCTCTGGGCAATTTCTCGTCGAATTTTCCACCACTGGCCGTTGAAGTAGCTGCCATTCCGGCAATATTTTGTAACTCGTCCTTGCTAACTTTCCTGGGGTTTTCCTTTGTTCCCGTTATAGGTAAAGAGGTGGCCGCAATTTGGATATGGCTGCAAAATAATAAAACAAACTAGAGGTTTAGTGTTACGGCAAAACTGAACTTGACTGGTAACCTCGTAAGGCATTTTTGGCAATTAAAAAGCTTAGTACAATAAATGCAAGCAAAGAAATCATTTTTATTTTGGGATGGAGGTTTTAACACTTTCAAAATAAACCCAAAGGATAGTTATGAAAAGAAACCTTGAGGTTTGACATAATCACAAAAATGAAACAAAAGCTAACTTTCAAAATTAAAAAAATACCCAAAAAAATTAAAAAAAATACCAGCGAGAGTTGATTCATTGTTAAAATTAAGGGGATAAATGTAATATGAGGTTTTTGAAAATGCCTTCTGCTTATTGAGAGGTTAAATATAAGACAAAATAAAATCCCAGGGGCAGTTTTTGTAATATTGAAGGACAGGTGGGGTTTTTGTCATAATGAGGTCAAACTGCAAGGGTACTTTTTGTAACTAGGTCAAACCTCAATGATTATTGTTTTGTTATTAATCCTAAACCCAGAATACCCAAAAATCACATCACATCTAAAGGAAGAAAAGAAAACCTTGGCAAGGCACCAACTGTCTGAGCTTGTTTCAGGTTGTGTAACCGATTTCTTCTCTTTACGCCTCTCAGCAAAAGGATCTGTTCCGGGTTCTGGACAAGCAAAAAGATTTAAAAAAAATAAAAAAAAGTGATTATGATAGGATCACAATAATATGCAGCACGTTCCAGGAAATTGTTAATGCTTCTAATATTATCAAACTTAATATTCACGGTCCAGCTTTAACAAACTAAAGTAAAAAAATAATTTGTTATGATTCTCCAACACATAAGAAATAAAATGTCGTGGAACCAAGAAATAGTGTGATGTGAAAAGAATATACATTAAAAAAAATAGCAAGGACACTGAAAATTACATACCATCACTGGCCTTGGCCTCAATGATTGGAATGTCGTTGTCATCATTAACATGATCATAACCATAGCGGCGCTTCCAAGTACCAGTTTGCTCATCAAAAACTTCTTTTTCTTTATGCTGTTTTGAATACCTGCATGATATCTCAAAAAATAAACACATTAGACCCGTAAAAATGCCAACTGTGTCAAGGAGCATCTGTTTTGTCTTTTCCTGAAAAGAGGGACAAACAAACCTCTTTTTTTAGCAAACTCTTCCCATTTTGTTGGAGGTCTAGGCTTTGGAAACTGAATAACAAATACAAGAACAAAAAATAGGAAGTGTAAAACCATGAAAATATATATTACTCAAAGCATAATATCGTACAACTAAATTGAGGGGTACAATTTGTAATTCAAGATAAAAGGAGTTTGATATCAATTTAGTATAAATAACCTCGCTGCAAGCGTGATGGGCACAGTCAGACCAGTCCAAATTTGCAGCACGACATTATTGGGAACTAAAACTGGGTCATTTGAAGAAATCCTATCATAAACTGGCCTAAAAATAAAATTAGAAAACAAACAAACACTAAACTCAACATTCAAGAACTATAAACACAAAATCTCATTTAGCTTCGACAAGAGTATTTAGAGAGTTTGACCTGTTTTGAAACTATTGAGAGAGAGGTCCTCAGCTGAGATGAGAAAATTGCCAGCAGCAGCATTTACAAAAATGTCGAGCTTTCCAAAATGCTTCACTGTTGACTCCACAACTCTTTGTGCATCTTCCCGTTTACGGACATCCCCTTCAAACCCAACTGCCTATAAACACAAACATAAGAAGAAAAGAGAACATAAAAAAAATAAAAATAAAAAGAAAAGGAAAAGAAAAAATAATCTGTTGATTCCATTTGAGAATGATTTAGAATACATATACACCAGCAAGGGAACAAAAAACTGATCCTCAAAAATCCTCAAATATAGGAATTAATTTCTATTTTAATCTTTTAGGTTCAGTTCATTGTTGAGTAATTTACACAATAACTAAAATACATGATTTACGTAAAACAAAAAATCTAAGGCCTAGTTCGGCTTGTTGTCGATTTCTACAGAACTCAAATCAATTATCAATGTTTTTGAAGTGAATAAACTAATAGTAAATAATCAAACTTAGCATGAACAAAAAAAAATCTCATCTTGACAATAAATATATAGAAAGAAATCAGAAGTTATATAAATAATCAATCAGTCATCTAAAAAAGAGCTAGTTCAGTATGCAGAAAGATTGATGGAACTAATTGGACCAGTGCTCAATTTTGTTGTCCAAAAGGAAAAATAAAACTAAATAATAAAATAAGTTGAAGAGTATTACGGAGATGCCGAGAGACTTGAGGGCTGAAACGGCGTCGTCTAATACATTTTTGTGGCGGCCCATGATGGCGATGGAGGCTCCATGCTTTTTGAATCGGGTTGAGATCTGAAGCCCGATACCCGACCCGCCACCGGTGAGGAGAGCTACTTTGCCTTTGATTACGTCGGCCTTGAATGGAGACTCCATTTTCTTCTCTGACGTTGGAATCGAAAAAAATAAATTCGTTGCGGCCTCCTGTGAGAATCCTGCAGTTGCGGCCGCGGAGGCGGTGGTGTCGCCGCTGGGATTCCAAAGTGGGAGGCGCTGGAGCTGGTGCTCAGGCAGGGGAGGCCAGCTGTCAAACCCTAGCGAAGTGCTGCTCAGGAGAACGTGTTGTCCTTGGGCTCGTGCTTGCTCAGAGTGGTGGTGGCTAGGGTTTGAGTGCAGCACCGGCGGAGTGTGGTGGTGGTGGTGGTGGAATATGGGAAGAAGGTAGATCAAGAGAGGAAGGATAAATCGTCAAATTGAACCAGGGAGAGGAAGGGGATAAGGTTTTTTTTTTAAATTAAAAAAATTGATTTTGTGGGTATATTTTAATACAGAAATAATATGACATACGAGAACGCCTTTTTAAAGGCGTTCTGAATAATACTTTCCAGAACATTATTTTTAAAGACGTTCTGAATAATACTTTCCAGAACATCGTTTTTAAAGACGTTCTTAATATTTAAAATACGAGAACGTCATTTTTAAAGATGTTCTTGATATTTAAAATACCAGAACGTCTTTTTTAACGACGTTCTGGATATCTAATATACCAGAACGTCTTTTTAACGACGTTCTGGATATCCAGTATACCAGAACATCTTTAAAAAAGACGTTCTGGTATGTGACACTTTTATTACGAAAATGCCACCGCCTAACATTTAAGAACGCCACCTCCTGAGGCGTTCTTAAATGTCTTTTCTTAAATCATGTTTTTGTACTAGTGTCAGGCTCCTAATGTTCACATTGGTAATATTATTTGAAGGATATCTAACCTATAACATTGAAAAAGCATTTTTAATTTCAGAAATATATTAGATAAACACATACGGTAGTTAAATGACATACAAATTTCATAATTTTAGAAAGAGAGATCTGTTCATGGAACTTGATGAATCAATCGACGGCGAAATAACTTTTGGAGATTCTTCCAAAGTTCAAGTCAAAGGTAGAGGTACGATTTTGATTAGTTCGAAAGATGGAAGCCGTCAATTCATTGTGGGTATTTTTTTTGTTCGTGCCATGAAGATAATATTTTGAGTTTGGGACAGCTTTTGGAGAAAAATTATGATATTCATTTGAAGAATAAAATCTTGATAATGAAAGATGAAAATGGTCGATTGTTGGCCAAAGTTCCCATGACGAGAAATAGAATATTTTTATTAAACATTCAAAGTGATGTACTTACGTGCTTGAAATCTTGTTTTAAATATGAGTCGTGGCTATGGAATTTGAGGTTTGGACACTTTAATTTTGACGGCCTCAAAATGATGAGCAAAGAAAGAATGGTGAAGGGATTGCCTTTCATAAATCATCTCGATCAACTTTGTGAAAGATGTATTTATTGTAAACATGCAAGAAAGAGTTTTCCGAAGGAGTCTTTTTCAAGAGCTCAACATCCATTAGAGTTGATTCACTCGGATGTTTGTGGAACTATCAAACCTCATTCACTTGGAAAGAATAACTATTTTTTGTTGTTTACTGATGATTATTCATAAAACTTGGGTGTATTTTTTGAAGGAGAGATCTGAGGTGTTTGAATGTTTTAAAAGATTTAAGGCGATAGTGGAGAAATAATGTGGCTATCAAATCAAATATCTTCAATCTGATAGAGGTGGTGAATTCACATCAAATAAAATCAAATATTTTTGTGAGAAAATGGCATTCATCGTCCCATGACGACTCCATATTCACCACAACAAAATAGAGTAGCTAAGAGGAAGAATCGAAACATTCTTAACATGGTGAGGAGTATGTTGAAAAGTAAAAATATGCCGAAGGAATATTGGGTGGAAGCCATTTCTTGTGCGGTTTACTTGATGAACCGAAGCCATACGAAGAGTGTTTATAGAAAAATCCTCAAGAATCTTGAACTGGATACAAGCCAATTATTTCACACTTGCGAGATTTTGGTAGCATAGCCTGCATGCATGTTCTGGATCAAAAACGAATGAAGATTGATGATAAAAGTGCAAAAAATATATTTTAATCGGCTATGGTCCAAATTCAAAAGTTTATAAGTATTTCAATCCGAACAATGGGAAAATTATGATAAGTTGAGATGTCGAGTTCGACGAAGAAGGTGTGTGGGAATGGATAGATCAAAAGAAAAATGATTTATGTAGTCCATTTTTTGATGATGAGGAAGAAGTCCCAGAGGAACTGAACACACTACCACTGACGCCACCTCCACAAAATATTCATGTTGATGACTCAAGTTCATGTGAAGGTCCTTGATGATGCGACCAAAGAGATTGGTTCACCAGAAGATAGAATAATAACCTGAAATCTGTGCTCGGCGACCTGATTAACCTCCAGAAGATTCATGGCGACCTGATCAACCTACAAAACAAAATCCAAATCGGACAGCCCCGGAGTAGGCCCTTCGATGCTTAAGTCGGTTCCTTTTTTATAGTGATGTGCGAGAGTATAAAAATTAGGATGAGATCAACTTAGACAAAAAAGTGAAGCATGTGTCATCTTTATATAGACAAGATACGTGTTCCCAATCTAGGGTTCCCGTCTCCTATTCAGACCACAATACCATAAATAACTACCGACTTAGATATAAGATTTCTCTTGTATGCTAAGTTACCATAAATATTTGAACTCTCATTAAATTACCGTAATAACCATACATGTCTTTAGTCCACAGGGACCCCATACCATAATCCATATTAGCCCAACAGGGCCTAAGATCATGTTAACCATAAAAGACCAGCTCTCAATATCGAGCTACTACTCAGTACCGAGCTGCCACAATAACATTTTATCTATAAGCGCTCGCCACCCCCATATTAGGGCTCGCCACTTCCATAGAAGAGCTCGGAACTCCTACAAAATAGCTCTCCCTCCTATAGAAGAGATCGCCCCTTCTAAAAGGTGAGGTCGCCTTACCAATTCCTATAAAACCTGCATGTCTATCGACCTGGATATTTGATGTCATATCACCTAGTCCCCCACATTTTACTTGATTGAGGTAGGAAATCAAGTGGAATGTAATCATGAGTAACCCAAAAATTTAATCCCACATACCTCTTAGTAAAAGCACAAAAACCATCAAACATCACCTCAAATTTCCGAACATTAAATGCATACTATCATTGTGTCGGACACGCGTCGCAGGCTTATTTCCTCTTAATATATTTATTCTTGTGGGCCAGAAAATGAAAGGCACACAATTAACCCTACCAACCTTCGCGTCGCCCAAAAACTTTCCTGTCCTTTCAGATTTGCGCCGCTCCCAATACAAGTGTCCTTTCACCTCCATTTATTTGTATTTCAAAAAAGAGAAAGCAGTTTTCCACCATTTTCGCTAGCAAAGAACTTCAAGCATTTTCTAACGAAGAGTACAATCATTCTCAACTCAGAAACTCAACTCAGCATGCTCACTACTTCTTGACACCATGCGTAGTCTTCCTCAACTTAATTTACCATTTCGAGACTAATTGTTTTATTTTGAGTTTCTGCATTCTGAATATGTTTCTTCTCTCCCCCTTCCATTTTTTTCTATTTTTATCACTGTTAATGTATGGCAAATTTAGCTTCCTCAAGTTCTAATTCCCAACACCCTCTCCTATCCATGATATGATGTCTGAGACGGAATCCATAGAAATCCCTTTGGTCTAACCAATCAAAAGAAGAAATATGTCCACACCCAAAGCTGGCTTGGTCGATGAACTTATGGGGAGCCCCTCCGGGTCTGAGATCGAGGCTTAAACTAGAGCCTTGGCCGAGGATATCCCAGAGGCTATTCCTTTATCTCAATCAGAAATTCCCCCAACTGACCCCAAATTTTTCTTAACCAACCCAGTGGCCATTGTACCTCCTTCTGCATATGCCAAGCTACCTCTGCTTTTGTGAGTTACCCGAGTGACCACTGAAAATCCCTGGGTACTCCCAGACCGACATCAACTCGCGGCTTTCATTGAAAGCCTCAACCTTCTTGACACCATCCAATTTGTCCAACTCGAAGCTAGTAAAAATGATCCAGACCATCCCCCTCCGAACCATATTACTATTTTGACAACCATTTAAGGAAAGAGGTTTGATTTCACATGCACCCCTTTTTGGTCATTGTATCTGAGAAGTATAAAGTCTCCCTATTCCAAATGACCCCCAATTCCATTAGGTTTATAACCGGGTATATAATTTTATGTACATATTACAAAGTAGAACCTATTATAGGTTTTTTCCACTTCTGCTATGCAATAAAAAAATAGAAAGGCTCCTTCTATCTTTCTCGTGTTAAAAGACGCATTTCCTGGTTCGCCCCTCCTCAAAAGGAGCAAAAGGAGGAATCCGCATGAGGAGGGGAATCTTTCCCCGGGGTGAAAGTAAACTGAGCCCTGACCATTTCCCACGGAATGGAAGGACGTGACCTCTCCCCAAGAACCAGTGCCCACAGACACTACTGCAGAAAGTAGATACAAAGGCGCCTCATCCACGGCGGTTCTGGAAAAACCGCCGTTAAATACTTTTTTACGGCGGTTTTCCAAAAAACCCTCTGAAATTTGGGGAAGGAGAAGGAGGCTCCGCTCAATCGGACCCGAGTCCAGTCGAGCCACCTCGCAGATGCCCCACGATCACCGTCGCCGGGTGCCGTTCGCCAGTTTACACCCTTCGGACTGCCCAGTCGAGGATCGAAGAGAGGAGAGGTGCTCGCCGATTTTTGGTACGGGGATTTTGACGAGGTTTGGGAGTAGATTAGGGTTTTTTAGTTTATTCTTTATGTTTATTTTTTATTTAATTTAATTATTTTTTTGATTTAATATTTAATCCAGATCGTTGGATCAGATACTGATCAACGGCCCAAAATTATTGCTTGATAAGGACGAGGATCGGTGACATGGCAGCGTACTATTCTACGGCGGTTTCTATGAAACCGCCGTTAATGTCATCTTATTCACGTCGGTTCTCATAGAACCGATGTTAAATCTATCGCAATAATTAACGTATTAAATAATTAACGTCGGTTTTTAAGGAACCGCCGTGCATACTTGTTAATTCACGGCGCTTTCTTAAAAACCGCCGTTAATTTAGTTCAGTTTTAACGTCGGTTTTCATAAAACCGCCGTAAAATACACGATTCTACGGCGGTTTTATGAAAACCGCCGTTAAATGACCGATTTAACGG
>BMAC01001566.1:34891-51979 GCA_014905375.1 Phtheirospermum japonicum
TCGTACACGCTCGATAAGCCGTCGAAAGTTGCAATTGTGATGAATGGATAAAGGCTCTCAAATTTCATGATGGTACGCATCAAATCGTAGCGTCGATGTGTTGATATGAAAGGGTTGAGATTGTACGGGATGAAAAACCCATGACTGTCACATGTTTATGCAGCGGTTGATCCCAATTGCATTTCGAGAACTGCTTCCTCATCCCGTGTGGAAGCACTACTGCAAAACAGCTAATTAACGGCGGTTTTTGGAGGGTTTTAACGGCGGTTTTTGAACCGCCTTTATATCGACCGCCGTTAAATTTTTACGGCGGTTTTGAAAAACCGCCGTAAAAAAGTGGGATTTAACGGCGGTTCTGGAAGACATTTAACGGCGGTTTTGGAACCGCCGTAGAATGCAGCATTTTTACGGCGGTTTTTAGAAATACCTTCTAGAAAGTCTGTTTTCCAGAACGAATATTTTACGTCGGTTTTTGAGAACTACCTTCTAGAAAGTAGTAAAAAAATTTAAAAAAAATGAAATGAAAGCAGGTGCACCAAAATCGCCAATAATGAATATTTTGAATATATTGATTATTTCAAATAAATAAATTAAGAATTAATACTCCAATATAATTAATAATTTCCATCAACACATCCATGAACAGTTCAACACTAAAAACAAGACTAAAAACAAGAGACTAAAAAATAAAATGAAACATCTTCGCATTTCTAACTAAAGCGAACGCCACATCGAGACCTCGTACGAGCTAACTGTTGACCCCGGGACCAGAATCGAGGCTTCTTGCTTGCTCCATCTCCCGTCCCTTAGTACCTTTATCTTTTACAAATATAATCCTTCAATAAAATGAAAGCCCGATCGCTGCAAAAGCCGAGCTATCTTCTACTGAAGTTGTATCCTCGTTATATATCTCCCAAGACCACAACTGAGGATTAGCTGCCAACATTTGAATTTTTGAAGTTTGCGTCCCAACCTTTGCAGTGTTAAAGACTACACTTCTGCAGTCGGGAAGAATGCTAATCGACCAAGCAGGTAAATTGTAGTGCATGTCGTTGAAAATCACTCTTACAGCCGAATTACTATCGAAGTTTGAAAGAAAAGCCGCGCATTTACCTGGCCCGGATGAAAATACATAAGCCTGAAAAAAAACAACAGAAAATTACTTTTTAAAAAAAATAAAAATAAAAATACTACAAATTAAAAAATAGAAGTTTTTTTTAACAGAAGAACCTAAACCTGCTTATACTTTCCTAATGAGGTAACGTTCGGGTCCGACGAGACGAGCGCATTTTCACAAAGCTTAATCGCCTTGTGCAGCTCCTTTAAATGACCATATTTCGGTTCCCTAATCAAACCTGAAAAAAGTTTTATTTATTTATTTTTATTTTTTTAATTTGTTGTTTAATAAATTTAATTAGTTTTATTTAACTCTTAGTTTCATATCATGAAAATTTAACGACGGTCGATATAAAAGCGGTTCAAAAACCGCCGTTAAAACCCTCCAAAAACCGCCGTTAATTAGCTGTTTTGCAGTAGTGAGAGAGAAAACACCACTCTCTCTATAAAAGACACTCAGACTTGCTGGAAGAATGGAGCAAGTTTCCTTGCGACTTAATGAGACTTACAAAATCAGAGAAGGTATAATATTTTGTGGGCCTCAGTAGGCGACCTCTGCAAATAACCAGGCTTGAATTTGGTAAGTTTAACACATTATAGATCCCCTGTGCTGTCTATCTTGCATACAAACAAATGATAATTTAACTTTTCTTTTTCTGCAGAGCGCCTTATACTTGACAATAGGTCCTCGAGCTCGGATGACGTAGCAATAGTTCAACCAGACTCGACTCCAGCCATGACCTCCATAGCTCACATAGTAAATATAGAAGATGAGGTGGAGATCGCCCTTGCCGGTAGGAACAAGCCGGTGGAGGTCGCTGACTCGGACGACCAATTGCCCCTTCAGGCTTTAGTGGGCAAGGGTAAAGAACTGAACTATCCACGGCCAAGCCCAAGCTAGATCTACGTCTCCCCATCCAAAATTCCATCGTGTCCAGGGAGCGTCTAGCTCGAGCTCCCCAATTTTGAACATCGGCCTTCTACGATGCGACAATGCCGACCAATTTCAATCTTTCCTCTAGAGCCAGATATTAATTTTAGACAAGAAATATCTAACGACCCTCAAAATGGTGGAACAGGCTACCCTATTATCTCGGCATATTACCAAGGTAATGATCCTCTGACATTTCCCCTTAATACTCCAATGTATTAACCTATGCTTCCCCATAATTCATTATTTCTTCTTTTCTTCCCCTTCTCTCTTTCTTTTAACACAGATCCAACCCATTGCGGCCTCCATCTCCAACTACATGCAAACTACCAGCTCCTAAGAAGAAACTGCTGATCATTTGAAGAAGGCGTGCGGCAAGCTGACTGCCCAGGTCGATCTTCAGACCAAGCAGCTTTCTCTAATGCAAGGAGAGTTGGACGAAGCCCGTCGTCAACTAGCGGCCCAGGAAAAAGAGCTAAATGTCTCGAGGTTTCATCTAGAGACAATGAAAGCTGAGGTCTCCAAGCTTGAGGTGATGAGAATTGAGGTCGCTCGGCTGGGGAGCGAAAAATAGAGTTGGGAGGGCTATTGTTGGAGAAGGAAAAAGAGAAAGAGGTGATTGTGGAACATAAGCAGGGGTTGATGAAGGTCGTCGCATTTTCTTAAGGAGCAAAGTGGGCCAACAGTTCATTGTGGCTTACAGGAACAGTCTGCTCGCGACCTACCGCCACACAACGACCTTCCTGCAGAAGGTAGGAAAAGGGGATAATTATGGTTCAACACTACTGTCGAGTGAGTCAAGGCTCAGCTCCAAGCGGGGGAGATCATCTTTGAGATGGAAGAGAAACAATTGGAAGCTGATCTACCTCCCTTTTATTTTTGGCGTGGCAACGAAAAATAGCCTCTAAAAGCTACCTGGTGGACTCAGTGCACGGCTCAGTCAATAATGAAGGCTGGGCTTAGTGCCGAGCTCAAACTCCCCCTGGACGAGCTGGTTCCCCCTTCTACCCCTTGACTATAGTTGAATTTATGTAATATAACCTCTCCAATTTAATGAAACTCCATTCTCCTGCATCAACAAATTTTAGTTCGCCATGAATGCTCCAAGAGTTTATAAAATCTTACCTTACGTATCCATTTACATCAATACCATCGAGTTAACCCATAAACCTGCCATCCTTAAAGATTGCATCCATATGAATCACAAAATAAGAGCAATATAAATATCTCAATCATAAGAACATCCTTTTAGGTGTAGCCCAATACCATAAAACCTGCTAAGCATGATTTTTTCCTTAAGGTTGGAACACCATAAGACTTGCCGACCTCATAATGACTTAAGAACCACCTTATAACCATAAGACCCCTTACCACCATGTATTTTCCGACCTAACACAAGGTGGTCGCAAGAAATCACCATACATCACATCAAGTAGAACCATAATAAACCAAAACCATATTAGATCATAAGTGACCAAGAAAACTACTCAGTCCTCCATGTTAAAATAATGAGAATAGGATAAAAAGACCAGGTCACGTCAACTCAATAAGATTAGACCATAAGCGACCAGGAAAACTACTTAGTCCCCCATGTTCAAATAATGCGACAAAGAGAACTAATAAGTCGCATCACCACATAATCAAATAATCACAGGATATACTATATAGATACCCAACAAACAACCTAAGGAATATGTTAATCAAACACATTCAAAATAACAGAGAACATGTTAATCAAACACATTCACATAGACACACGACAACAAAGCAAGGAATATGTTAATCAAGCATATTCAAAAACACATAGCCAAAGGTCGCAAAGAAAATGTTAATTAAACATATTCTTCACAAACTTAGCCATAAAACCATTGCTCACCTAATAGAAGCGTCAACCCATAACCATAAAAACTATATCCATAAACCATTGTTGACCTAATGAAAGCGACATCCCATAACCATAAAACTATATCCATAAACCTTCGCTGACCTAATGAAAGCATCATCCCGTAACCATAAACCATCGTAATACCATAAGAATCATCCTTTATTCATTACTGATCTAAATAAGCATTAGCCCATAGTTTGTGAAAAAGTGCATAATAAAGACTTAAATACATCGACGACCTGAACAAGCGTCGACCCATAGTAATAGTAATAAAAAGTATGAACTCCATCCTTTGCCTGAGGATCTAGGTGTAATATTTCTTCAGGTGGCAAATATTCCAGCTTCTTGATAACGCCTTTCCCTCTTCATCTTCCAGCACATGTGCACCTCCTTTTAATATTTTGATAACCTGAATGGCTCTATCCAGTTAGGATCCAACTTCTCCATAGTATAGATTGCATCGACTCGCTTCCAAACCAGGTCACCGACCTAAAAAGACCTTCTTTTCACCCTTTGATTAAATGCTGCATGAATCCTTTATTTATACATTTCCACGCGCACTGCAGCTTTATCTCGTATTTCCTCAATTGTCTCCAAGGGTCCTCTAGCAAACCGCTTATTTTCCTCTTCATTGAAAGTTTCTAGTCGATGAGACCCTCCAACTATTTCTGACGGAATGACAGCTTTCATACCATAAACCATGATGAAGGGTGACTCACCCGTGGTAGTTCGATAAGCCCATAAAACTGAAGAGAGCTCTTCGAGCCAAGGTCCCCCTGCTTTTTCCAATCGCAGCTTAATTCCCTGCATAATAATTTGGTAAGTGACCTCAACTTGTCCATTAGCTTGGGGATGTGCTACAGAAGCAAATCGTTGTTTCATCCCCCATCGTCTTGCACTAGTCTTGCATCATGTGCCCATTGAATTGTGCAATATTATCCGAGACTAATATATGCGGCATGCCATACCTGCAAAAAATACTATTAAAGATAAAATCAATTATGGTTTGTTCGGCTATGTTGGTCACAGCCTCGGCCTCCACCCATTTTATAAAGTAATCCAATGCGACTGCCAAATGTTTTTTCTTGTAGGGCGTCTTCAGCAATGGCCCCACTGTATTAATGGGCATGGTGAGCTCATCACCATCATATCTTCTGCGGGCACATAGACAATAGGAGCGTGCATCTGACACTTTCGACAAGTCATAACGAGCTCCCCTGCCATTCTCTTCATTCCCAGCCAGAAAAACTCAGCTCGCAAGACCATCCCAACTAATGCCCTTCTATTTGCGTGATCTCCACAGTAACCTTCATGTATTTCCCGCAGTACTTCCAGCCCCTCTTCTTGTAATTAGCACTTCAAGTACGGCCCAAAGTGTGACCTCTTATATAAACACCCATTCATCAAAAAAAATTGTGTCGTCGTCCTGGCCTCTTTAGTGGATAATTGTATATTCCTGGCGACCACCTTATTGAAAATCTCCCAAATCGGTGCCCACCAGTCTTCTCTTTCGCCTATCTCCATAATCTCCTTTCCTTTTTCCAAGCTTTTGTGAGCTAGTTCCATCAACGTAATCCATCTTGTGTCGCAAGTCCCCAAGGCTCCGACCATTTTGGCGAACTGATTCGCCCTAGTATTATCAGCTCGTGACAAGTGTTCCAATCTGAGTTCCTCAAACTGTGCCACTTCCTCCTTAAGCTTTCCCAAGTACTCCTGCAAGCGTCCCTCTCTTGCTTCAGAAGACCCATCATACTAGTGAGCTACCAGCTGTGAATCAGTGTACACTTTTATCCGCCTTGCTCCTAAATCACTTGCCATCTTAATTCCTTGTAGCAATGTCTCATACTCAGCTTCATTATTGAAGGCTTTAAACCCCAGCTTGATCACCAAATCCATATTTTAGCCTCTGGACTAGTTAGAAAAACTCCTAGACCACCTCCCGATATCATAGTCGATTCGTTCACGTGCAGCAACCATGCTTTTAGTTAAGCCCTGCTTTCTGCCGAGTGCACCATGTTTGTAGAAAACCCGCCAACACTTGAGCCTTAATCACCGTTCTTGGCTCATACACCACATCATACTCGCTGAACTCAACCGCCCACTTCACCAATTGCCCCGACACATGTAGATTGCTCAACACCTGTTTGAAAGCTAAACTGGTGCGTACCTTAACCTTGTGACCCAAAACGTAAGGTCGAAGCTTCCTCGCCGTGTAGATCAATGCAAATCCACCCTTCTCAAGATCTGAATAATTCAACTCATCTCCCCTTAACTTCTTGTTGATATAGTATATGGGTTTTTGGACACCATCTTCTTCCCTGATCAACACCAAACTCACCGCGACCTCGCCAATAGATATATAAAGTATCAAATCTTCACCTAGCATGGGTTTGTTTAGCAATGGGATCTCAGCCAGGTACTCCTTGAGATTATCAAAAGCTTATGCCGCCTCTTTAGTCCATTCAAACATAGACCCTTTCCTCAAAGTTCTGAAAAACAAAAAACCTTTCTCCGCCGATCTGGATATAAAATGACTAAGCCCTTCAATGCGACCGTTAGCACCTACACATCTCTTAAAGTACGCAGATGGGGCATCTCCATGATAGCTCGCACTTTCTCCAGATTGACCTCAATACCTCTCTCCATCACCATGTATCCCCAAAACTTATCTGATCGGACCCAAAAAGCACACTTCTTTGGGTTCAGCCGCATGTCATAATGACTTAGTATAGTAAAAGCCCTTCGTAAGTCCTCCACATGTAATTCTGCTTTCTTGCTCTTCACCATCATATCATCCATGTAGACCTCCATACTTGACCCCAACATGTCTTTGAACATCTTATCTACCAGTCTTTGGTAGGTCTCCCCTGCATTTTTTAGCCCAAACGGCATGGAAACAAAGCAATACGTACCCGTCGATATGACAAAGATCACCTTAGGTTGGTCCTCATTCGCCAGTGAAATTTGATGGTACTCTTGTGATGCATCCATCATGCTCAGAAACTCACATCCTGAGGTAGAATCTACAAGTTGATCAATGCATGGTAATGGATAATAATCTTTCGGGTAAGCTTTGTTAAATTCACGGAAGTCCACGCTTATCCTCCACTTCTGGCCGAGTTTAGGCACCATCAGAAAATTAGATAAATACTCTGAGAATTGGATCACCCGAATATGTCCAGCCTTTAATAACTTTTGTACCTCTTCCTCAATTACCTTATCTAACTCCGCTCTGAAATGCCTCATTTTTCGCCATATAGGTCGTGCCTCCGAATCTGCGTTTAAGTGGTGTTGTGTGACCTCGGGAGATACTCCTGGAATCTCTCCATCTCCAAAAGTGAAAATGTCTCGAAATTCCCTTACCAAAGCAATAAGCTCTACTCTTACATTATCCGTCATCTGAGTTCCTATTTTGGTAGTATACTCTAGTCTGCCTTCCTCTAATGTAATTTCCATAAGTTCCTCATGAGGTCGGACAAAGGTCTCTTCCTCCGTAATTTTTATGGCACTAAGTATCTGTAATGCCCCGATTTCAATTTAGTCTAAAAAGGATTTATATTTTTAAATAATCAAATGGAGAAACCTTGGAGTCAAAATAAATGTCTAATTTTCACGATTTTAACATAAAAGATTTACATTTTTCAAAACATTCAAGAATTACGCAGCGGAAATATTCATAATATAAATAACCAAGTTTCCAACAGTGGGAATTGATAACCATAGTGTTCTTTATGTCTAGTTTGACTCTTATTTAAAACGTAAAACAAGATTAAAACATAAAATCCAACATCGAGAGTTTTTATTCCCCTCCTCGTTTCACTTTCATTCGATATCTTCAATTGTACCTGAAAAACACGTCGTTGAATTGGGATGAGCTCAACGTACTCAATAGTTACACAAACATTCCCCATGCAAAATCATACAACTCATAAATAGCACACTTAACCATAGAATTCGTAATTTTAACGTCGAAAATCGGTTGACTGCAGCTAAAATGCGGCGGGTTTCCCCGATGACACTTTAGGTCATAGGCACATAAGGCCCCTGGTTTTAATCATTGGGTATAGCACGTCGGGATAAACCCGATGACAACTTTTGGTCACAGACAACTTTAGGTCTACGTCTATATTAGATTTTATAAACATCGAATTTGATGATACACATAGCACATAGATTTGAGCATGTAAAATTTAACATAGACAAGTCGGTGGTCCCTACCTCATAAAAATGTCGTGGAAAATTGATTTGAATGCAATTGGTTGAATCCTAAGTCCCCTTATTGCTCGTCACCTAATCAATTTGAAAATAACTTAATTAGTATTATATATATATATATATATATATATATATATATTATATATATATATATATATATATATTTATATACTTTGAAATATTAATATTAATATTTATTATTTTAAAAAACACAAAGATATAATAATAATAATAATACATAATAATAATAATAATAATAATAATAATAATAATAATAATAAAATTGGACTGGAATGCAGTTTTATAAAAAGTCTTGGGGCTGGATTGAGGTTTTTGGCAAGCTGGGGGTTGAATTTAGGCTCATTGGTAAGCTGTGGGTTTAATTGAAAGGATGGCAAAGGTCTGGGGGTCAATCGAAAAGGGGCTAAACGTTATGGGGTCAATCTGGAAATTTGGAAAGGTGGCTGGGTATAAAAATGGACAGAACCCATCCCATTTAGCCTCAGTCCCGTTTCTCCTTTCTTTCTTTCTTCCAGAACCAAAAACGGCAACAACAATTGGCACCGATGGCGGAGGCAGGCGAAGCGGCGTCGTCCTCCGGTGATGAACCACGGCGGCTTTGTCTGGATTTTCCTCCCAATTTTGAGGTCGACGATGGCAATTGCTCCTTCGATCGTCGGCCAAAAACAACACACAGCAGCGGCTAGTAAATCTGCAGAGAGGGCGCCGACAATTCGGGCGGTGGGGTTTGCAGGTGAGGCAACTCAAATGGTTTGCGTGGGGCCGCTGGGTGGTGATTCATCCGGTGGTTGTTAGATCGGCGGTTGGGATGGCGATGATTTGGATTGAGACGATTCGTCGAGGCTGAATCGGACGGCGGCGGTGTTGAAATCGTGGGCCTCTGGGTGGTGATTCGGCCGGTGGTTGATGGATTGGCAGTTTGGGGTTTGGCGATCCGAATGGTTCGACGTGGAGGTTGTTGGGTCCCGGGTTTGAATCGGGCTGTGGAGGTGTTGATCGTGAGGATGCATCCGGTGGTTGGCTGGAAAAGCGTTTGGGATTTGGAGACTCGTTGCAGCATAGTCGGGCTGCGGGTTTGAGTAAAATGATGCCTTGGCTTGGTGTTGTTGTGGCAGGCGTGAAGATGGTGGCGATCCGGTGGTGATTTTGGCAGGGTTGTCTGGTTGGAAATCGGCAGCCGTAAAGTAGGATTAAGAAAATATGTTAATGTTCTTTTGAAAAATCAGAAAAAGCAAGGAGTTTACCTAGAACGGCTGTATAAGCAGAATTGTGAAAAAAAAAATGAAAATGTCTTGGATTTGTTTATAAACCAAAGATAGTTTTAATTTTGGAAAGTTAGGGCTGAGGTTTAGTGGACTTGGGCTTGTCATTGGGCTCGTTTTAAAGTACGGAAAGGACTGACCCAATTGACGAACTTAATATTTTAAATCGAATAACTTCTTAGATGACCCAAATATACTTTTAAGTAGTTAAAAAAATAAAAAACTAATACGTTATATAATTTATTTGATAAACATTTTATTAACTTGATTAAATAGAACTCATATTTTATTTAAAGCTAATATAGAAAATAGTTTATGGTGATGAGTTTAGGACTAGAATTTTATATTTTAAAGCATAATGATAAATAAAATAAAATAAAAAAAATGAAAATATGTTTTTGATGCATGGGTGTTACAGTATCCCTTCTTGCCCAACTTCACTTCTCTCCCACTTTCCTTCACTAATCCCCTTCCTTACTGTCATCATCTGGTAACAAGACCTGGCGACCTGTTACTACGATACTACCTCGCCTACCTTGTCTCCTGCTGGATATTTTATACTCATGTGATAAGTAGAAGTGACTTCTTGGAATTCATTAAGGGCGGGTCGCCCTAGTATAATATTGTACGCTGAAGCAGCTTTGATGATTAAAAACTTTAAATTCTATTTTACTCATAGCTCGCCTTTTCCCCATGACATCGAAAGTACTATCTCTCCTTCCGTGATAAATTGTGCGCCATTCAAAGCATAAATAGGTGTTTGTACAAGTCATACCTTTACTTTCAGATTCATTTGATCCAAGCACGCCCAGTAGATAATACTAACTAAGCTTCCATTGTTCACAAATACTCTCCCGACCTCATATCCTGCAACCCCAGTTTCAATCACGAGTGCATCATTATGCTCCACTTGAAAACCCTTCGTTCCTCTGGACTGAAAGAAATCACCGGTCCTGATGCTGGAGGTCGCCTGTTAATTACAACAACCTCACACGGTCCTGGGCGAGCTGCCTTCACGAGTCATTTTCGTGCTTTGTTTGTGCCTCTGTCCGTTAGCCAGCCCTATATTATATTTATTCGCCTCCTATTATTCCCAACAACTCCCCCTTATTCAGCCCCTTACTGCCCCTCCTGTCATGGTTGTCCCCCTCCAAGTGCTTGCGGGGATCCTCCTGGAGGTGGCGGGGGGCAATGGTTGTCTTTGTTCTTGAGGTTCCTTGTCTTTATATATCACTTCTTTTAAATGTCCATCCTTGATTAACCTCTCGATCTCCTCCCTCGGGTGCCTACATCGCTCAGTTGAATGCCCATAATTATTGTGAAACCTGCAAAAGAACTGAGATTTTGGGTTAGTATGATTTGACGTGTAACCCTCCGGCCACCTGATAGCATCACGTACTTGGCTCTCCATAATTGTGAACACCCTTGACTGGGGTATCGCCAAGAGTGTGAAGTCTTTGTCCTCTCTCCATACTCTTCCTTTGATTCTTGTTGCCCCTCTACCATCTGCCCAGGTAGTTAAGAGTGCCCAAGCAACTCACCTTGTAACTCTCCAAGGTTTCGACCTCCTAGGTGCTACTCTCTCTGGTTCTCCGACCTACTATACGAAGCGCAACCTATGCTCCTCTTCAGCTTCATCCACATGTATTTACTTCATGAACCTATCCAAGACTTCCTCAAATGTATGTGCATATTGCTTGGCCAGCGATGTTCGTAGACCTCCCATCCTTAAGCCTTGATGCAAAGCTCCCGCCTTCATCTCATCCGTGGCTGCAGGCACCTCGAAAGTAGCCCTAGTGAACCTGGCAACATAGCTCTTCAAGGTTTCTCTAGGTCGCTGCACCATTGAGAAAAGAGATTGCGCGGTCTTCGTGTGTAACTTGGCGCTAGCAAAATGCTTTAAAAAGGCCAATTTCAAGACCTGGAAACTAATGATCCTCCCCGATGCTAGTTTATGGGACCAATCATTCGCTAACCCCCTTAGAGTGGATAAGAACGCTCTACATGCTACCACATCCATGTACTGCCTCGACACCGCTCTACACATGACGTGTGGGGTCCGACATCCCTTCATATTCAAAGTCCAACCCCTTAATTTCGTGAGTTAAAGTTGCCCTCAATATCCCTTCAGAGAACGGATGCCCCCTTGACTCTTAGCCTCTTGCTCCCGCAACTTGCCTTTGTAATGCTCGTACAGCCTCTTGCATATCTATCAATGCATGGGAGGCTGGAAACATCTCATCATCTCCTTCTTCCTCATCACGGTAGGCATGACGCTGGTGGGTTATTCTTCACGACTTATTACTTAAGAACTGTGCGTTATCCTCATCTTCTTCTTCATCAGATGACGATGGGTATTCTATTGGATACCACCTCCTTTTTGTGGTCTAGGTCAACTCGAGACCCTGCATCCATGGTTCCTTTTCTTTGTTCTTCTTTTGTCCTGGGGTGTGGTTCTGGCTTATATTCCTCATCTTTATTACCAGTATCCTCCTCCTCCCTATCGTCTTCACCCGCTAAAATCTTCTCCAACTTGTTTGGTGACACTGATCCTATTAATCTTTCAAGGAATCCGTTGTCAATGGGACAAGTTCTTCCTTTTGGTAACTCCTTCCACTCCTTAGTTCCAACATGGATAGCCTTTTGTTTAATTATTTATGGGGTCTTTTTCTTATTCTCCTCCCCTGAATTTTTTGGTTTTTCCTTTCGTGGTGATGGTTGTGTGTTTGTAACCGTGTGATCCATTTTTCCCCTAGTGGTGGTGTTTGTTCGTCCTCAACCTACTTCTCCTTGTCTACCTCCTTAGACTTACTTGCCTCAGAGCCAAACTCTAAAGTTTGCGGTACAATATTTCTTCCATTCATATGCGACCAAAAAGATTGGTTCACCAAGAAGAGAGAATAATAACTTGAAATCTGTGCTTGGCGACCTGAATAACCTCCAGAAGACTCTTGATGACCTGATCAACCTACAAAACAAAACCCAAGCCAGACAACCTCGCCGTAGATCCTCCGATGCTTAAGTAAGTTCCTTTTTAATAGTGATGTGTGAGAGCTCAAAACATAGGATAAAATCAACTTAGAGAGAAAAGTGAGGCATGTGTCCTCTTTATATAGACAAGATACATGTTCCCAATCTAGGGTTCCCGTCTCTTTTTCAAACTACAATACCATAAATAACTACCGACTTAGAATTAGGATTTATCATGTATGCTAATTTACCATAAATATTAGAACTTTCATTAAATTACCGTAATGACCATGGGAAAATAACCATACCATGTTTTTAGTCCATCGTGACCCCATACCATAATCCATATCAGCCTAACAGGGCCTAAGATCATGTTAACCATAAAACCCTAGCTCTCAGTACCGAGCTACTACTCTGTACCGAGCTGCCATAATACCATTTTATCCATAAGAGCTCGACACCCCCATATGAGATCTCTCCACTCCTATACATGAGCTCGCCACTCCTACGAAATACCTCGCCACTCCTACAAAATAGCTCGCCTTCCTATAGAAGAGATCGCCCTTTCTAAAAGATGAGGCCGCCTTACCAATTCCTATAAAACCTGCATGTCTATCGACCTGGAGATTTGATGTCGTATCACTTGAAGATTTAGAAGCATACGTGACTTGTATGATGCCACCCAGGAAGTATTGAATTTGAGTAAATTTACTAAATTTTGTGTATTTGCTGAAATTGAGTTTGTTGAGTATGATGATACTGCTTGTGGTGAGAAATGGCTAATTGCAATGAATGAAGAAATTATAGCAATTGAGAAGAATGATACATGGGAGGTTGCCACACTTCCAAGAGGTAAAAGTTCAATTGGAGTGAAGTGGGTGTATAAAATAAAATAAAATGTGAAAGGTGGAGTTGAGAAATACAAGGCGGGATTGGTAGCAAAATGGTACAAGCAAAAGGCGGGGTTTGACTACGATGAGGTTTTTGCGTCCGTAGCTTGTCTTGAAACTATTTGGTTGATCATTTCGATTGCGGCTCAAAATTATTGGAAAATCCATCAATTGGATGTAAAATCCACTTTCTTGAATGGATTTTTAGAGGGGGGGAGTTTATGTCAATCAGCCATGGGGCTCTGTCATTTAAGGGCATGAGAATAAAGTGTTGAAGTTTAAGAAGGCTCTCAATGGTCTGTAGGAAGCCTCTCGTGCTTGGAATAGTCGAATTGATAACTATTTTCAAGAAAATAGTTTTATCAAATGTCCACATGAACATGCTCTTTATGTAAAAAAGAACAAAATAGTGATATGTTGCTTGTTTGTTTATATGTTGATGATTTGATTTTTACAGGGAATAATTTGAAAATGTTCAATGAGTTCAAGAGAGACATAGCAAAGGAGTTTGAGATGACAGACATTGGGTTGATGTCTTATTATCATAAGATTGAGCTGAATCAAACAAATGATGGAATATTCATTTCTTAAGAAAGTTATACGAAAGAAATTATCAAGAAACTTGAGATGGAGAATTCCAAGCCGGTAAGCACCCCAGTGTAATTGGAGTTAAATTGACGATTGTGAGAAAGTTAATCCAATATTCTTTAAAAGTCTTGTTGGAAGTTTGAGATATTTGATGTGTATGAGACTAGATATTCTTTTTGGTGTTCGACTTGTCAATTGACACATGGAAGCTCCTACTACATCACATTTGAAAGTAGCCAAGAGGATACTTCATTACATTAAAGGTACAATTGATCATGGGCTATTTTATAATTCATTGCACAATTTTGAGCTTGTTGGCTATTGTGATAGTTATTGGGCCGGTGATGTTTATACTCGAAAGAGTACGACTGGATTTGTTTTCTTTATGGAAAATTACATGTTTACTAGGAATTCTAAGAAACAACCTATCATGACACTTTCTACTTGTGAGGCAGAGTATGTTACAGCAACTTCGTGTGTTTGTCATGCTATTTGGTTAAGAAGTTTGTTGATGGTGATGCGGCTAAAAAGACTGGTTCACCAAGAAAAGAGAATGCTGACCTGAAATTCGTGCTTGCCGACCTGATCAACCTCTAGATGACTCCTGGTGAGCTTATCAACCTATAAAATAAAACCCAGGGTGTACAACCCCGGCGTAGGCCCTCCGATGCTTCAGTTAATTCCTTTTTGATAATGAATAACGAGAGCTCAAAGTAGTATAAAAATCCAACTTAAATAGAAGTGAGGCATGTGTCCTCTTTATATAGATAAGAGACGTGTTCCCAATCTGGGGTTCCCGTCTCCTATTCAAACCACAATATCATAAATAACCACCGAGTTAGAATTAAGATTCCTCCTATATGATAAGTTACCATAGATATTAGAACTCTTGTATTTTCTAAGTTACCATAATAACCATGGGGCAGTAACCATATCATGCCCTTTGTTTGCCGGGGCCCCATACCATAGTCCATATCATCCCACCAGAGCCCAAGACTCCATTAACCATACAGCTCAGCTTTCAACACCAAGTTGTTTTAACACCATTTACCTCATAAGATCTCGCCACCCTAATATAAGAGCTCGCCAACCCTATGCACAACTCGCCCTCCTATAGAAGAGCTTGCCTCTCCTAAAGAAGAGGTCGCCTCACAAACCTGAACCCTCATACATACCGACCTAAATATTTGATGTCGTATCAGCTAGTCCATCACATTCTGCTTGATTGAGGTAAGAAATCAAGTGGAATGTAATCATAAGTGTTCCAAAGGTCAATCCCACGCGCTTCTTGATAAAAGTTAAAAACCATCACAAATCACCTTTGACTTCCAAAAATTAAATACATGCCACCATTGTCTAGGACACGTGTGTTAGAAGAGTTTTAGTGGTGATGATATATCATCGGGTTCATGGCTTGGTATTATCGGAATTCGACTCGATTATGAGTTTCAATATGTTTCAAGCTTGGAAAATGAAAGAAAAATGAAAATAAAGCAATTAAAATAGCTAACTATCCTATAAAATGAAAGCGCAAGTTGGTAGGATGCCTCGTCATATGCCTCAATAAGTAAATGCAAGCAAGTAATGAAAATAAGCAATAAAATGCAATGTTTCACCGAGTACAAGCATGCAAGCACAAGGTACAACTATGCATAAAAACTCAAATAAAGCAAATTGACTAAAATTGAAAGCATGAATGGACAAAGCAATGAAAATAGACGGGAAAGTTTAAAACTTTAAAGAAAATAACAAGCTACGAAGTTTAGATCTAAGATTAAGCATAAAACAAAGCATGAAAATAAAAGTGCAAATAAAGCATAGCAAAAACTCAAATCAAGATGATCCAAGAGCCGATCTATGATCTAGATGTGTCACTCATCTATAATTCATAGCCAAATCACAAGTTTCATCATGAATTCAAGGTGCTAAGACAAAAAGCATGAAATGAAGAAAAATGCATGAAACATGTAAAATAACGTGAAATTAAACGATCGAGGCCACAATCTATGATCTAATTGTGTCACTCAACTAGATTCCATGGATGATTCACAAGATCAAGCACAAATTCTAATACCTAAGGCAAAAAGCATAAAACAAATGAAGAACAAAGCATGAAATTAAAAGAAAGCTTACTAGAATTAAAGAGAGAATCCAAAAGTTTGATTGAAGTTGCAAGAAATTAAAGATCCAAGGGAGTACTTGAATCCTTCTTGAGCTTACAAACCCAAGGCAAAGCTTGAAAATTAAATCTAGAGAGAGAAATTAAGTCCCAAACCCAAGCTTGGGTTCGGAGGAGGTGTTTTACAAAATGAAAGAGAGGTTCTATTTATACAAGTTAATTAGGGGTAAATGGGTCAATTATGACATAAGAGCTTGGATTTCCATGCATTAACCAAATTTGACCCAAAATGGTCAAAATAGACCATTTGGGTCGAGTTGGCCTCGATTGGCTCGGCAAAATTGCAAGGTGGCTCGGAGATGGGCGAGATGGCTCGGCGCTGGGCAGGCTGGCTCAGTCGCTGTCAGCAGGCGTGGGCGGACACGTGCGGGCATGGCCGAGCGCTCTCGGCAGGCATGGTCGGCAGGCGCGCGCAGTCGATCGACTGGCTCGGCAGTCGATCGACTGCTCTCGGCAGGATGGCCACTCTCTGGAAAGCAGTCGAGCCAGCCCCTCGGCAGTCGATCGACAGCGCTCGGCAGTCGTGTGCGGACATGCTCGGCAGCTCTCGGCATGGCGGCAGGCGTGGGCGCGGATCGGCACTGCTCGGCAGGCTGGCGGCATCGGCAGTGGCGCTGGGTCTCGGCAGGCACGGCGCTTCGCGCGGGACTCGGCAGCTGCGCGCGGGACTAGGCGGGCGTGGCCGGCAGCGCTCGGCAGCGGCCGAGCAGCTGTGCGCGGGACTCGCCTTGGCTCGAGCCAAATCGAGCCAAGGGCCAATTTTCACCTTCTTTTTGCCTTCTTGTCAAAACCTAACACAAATAACCCCCATCCACAAATTAGTTGAACTCATTTAACCATTTTAAGTATAAAATCAACAAGAAACACGAAAAGAACAACAAAACGAGAAAACAAGTGAAAACCTAACAAAACTCGACTAAAAAACTACTAAAATTAACATAAAATCCTAATTAAAAACACTAGACAAACACCACAATTACATGCAAAACAACTACCCCACACTTATCGGTTTGTTCGTCCTCGAACAACGA
>BMAC01001566.1:54010-75446 GCA_014905375.1 Phtheirospermum japonicum
GGCAGCCCAAAATCAATGGGTTTCACCCACTCGCTTTCCTAGAATACGAACATCAAGCCCTCCAATAACAACCTCCAAATCCCGGCTCTCATCATTTCATCAAGAATCAAATTCAATGGGCTAACTCTCTCAACCACCCGGGTCTCCACTCAATGGCACTCTCAAGAATTTCAAACACTTTACCATCCTCTCTCCTTTCTCTCATTCGAAATCTGCTCTCCATCCTTCAGATGATCGTCAATATCTTCAAGCTCACTCTCAATAACCCCCACCTCCCCCTCTAAAAAGTCATCGTTGCCTCAACGACACATCGAGACTCATCTCCACACAAAATGGGGTCGAATAGAGGCACAACGGGCTCATCGAGAAGAACAAGGGGCTTATCCTCACAACACCCCTCTATATCGGCAACCGGGCCAACCTCCTTCGGTGAGACAACCGAATCAACTACCCCACACTTGTCAAGGAAAGTGACCGGAAGAGTAGACGAAGGAAATTGGTCCACGTGATAAGTAATAAGAGGATCGTGAGGCGGCAGGGGAATAGTTCAATCGGGTCCCGCACAAGGAGGAGTCGGTTCRGGGCTAGACATTTTAGCGATTCGAGCCTTTAATGTCGCTATTTTCATCTTCAACTCAAACTCCTTRGAGGAAAACGCCATGTTCACGTCATTAGCACACGAGTACATTTCTTGAGAAGTCTTTGGCTCGGGAGGTAGGGTAGGAGCAATCACCGGGATATCACGATGATGCGGGCTCTCGTGAGGAGTAACAAGAGGAGTAGAAGTCGGCGGCGAAGCAAACAATGGTGGAGCACAATCGAGTCCCACCGGACATCCATGGTCGTCATACACATCCTCAAAATGGTAAGAGTAGGTATCATGACCACGCGATCCACACCATCCACATCCCAAAAAAGGTTGGTTAAGATCCCTCATAGTACGGATGGGGGGACTTATCTCATATGAGCTCGGACCGCCAAATGACTCATAACCCACATAGTAAGGATTCGAAGCATCATACCCTCCGGAAGAACCATTTATACCCACGATGCCACCAAACCCAACATGGTTTGCACCATGCCTTCCCATAATTGGTTTCCCATAACCATAACCACCATTGGCAACGTGGTTTGCACCATGCCCTCCCACGTTGCCAAATCCATTATACATCCTCTCATTCCCAACATGGTTTGTACCATGCCCTCCCATGTTAGGAATGTATCCACCATAGCTATACGAACCTTGCATACTAAACAAAGAAATGTCAAATAACAAAGAAAGCTAAAAACACAATGAAACTACAACCAAATCGAAAGCCTTAACCAAGCCGAGTCGCAACGACGCCATTTTGTTAGAAGAGTTTTAGTGGTGATGAATGTATCATTGGGTTCATGGCTTGGTATTATCGGAATTCGATTCGATTATGAGTTTCAATGTGTTTCAAGCTTGGAAAATGAAAGAAAAATGAAAATAAAGCAATTAAAATAGCTAACTATCCTATAAAGTGAAAGTGCAAGTTGGTAGGATGCCTCGTCGTATGCCTCAATAAGTAAATGCAAGCAAGTAATGAAAATAAGCAAGAAAATGCAATGTTTCACCGAGTACAAGCATGCAAACACAAGGTACAACTATGCATAAAAACTCAAATAAAGAAAATTGACTAAAATTGAAAGCATGAATGGACAAAGCAATGAAAATAGACGGGAAAGTTTAAAACTTTAAAAAAAATAACAAGCAACGAAGTCTAGATCTAAGATTAAGCATAAAACAAAGCATGAAAATAAAAGTGCAAATAAAGCATAGCAAAAACTCAAAATCAAGATGATCCAAGAGCCGATCTATGATCTAGATGTGTCACTCATCTATAATTCAAAGCCAAATGACAAGTTTCATCATGAATTCAAGGTGCTAAGACAAAAGGCATGAAATGAAGAAAAATGCCTGAAACGTGTAAAATAACGTGAAATTAAACGATCTAGGCCTCAATCTATGATCTAATTGTGTCACTCAACTAGATTCCATGGATGATTCACAAGATCAAGCACAAATTCTAAAACCTAAGGCAAAAAGCATAAAACAAATGAAGAACAAAGCATGAAACTAAAAGAAAGCTTACTAAAATTAAATGGAGAATCCAAAATCTTGATTGAAATTGCAAGGAATTAAAAATTCAAGGGAGTACTTGAATCCTTCTTGAGCTTACAAACCCAAGGCAAAGCTTGAAAATTAAATCTAGAGAGAGAAATTAAGTCCCAAACCCAAGCTTGGGCTGGGAGGAGGTGTTTTACAAAATGAAAGAGAGGTTCTATTTATACAAGTTAATTAGGGGTAAATGGGTCAATTATGACATATGAGCTTGGATTTCCATGCATTGACCAAATTTGACCCAAAATGGTCAAAATAGACCATTTGGGTCGAGTTGGGCTCGATTGGCTCGGCAAAATTGCAAGGTGGCTCGGAGATGGGCGGATGCTGGCGCAGTGGCTCGGTCGCTGTCGGCAGCGTCGGCAGGCATGGCGAGCGCTCGGCGGCAGGTCGGCAGGCGCGCGCAGTCGATCGACTGGCTCGGAAGTCGATCGACTGCTCTCGGCAGGATGGCCACTCTCTGGAAAGCAGTCGAGCCAGCCCTCGGCAGTCGATCAACAGCGCTCGGCAGGCGTGGGCGGACATGCTCGGCAGCTCTCGGCAGTGGTGGGGCTACAGTGAGGCTCGCGGCTTCGGAGCTTGCTGGTCTCGGAGCGCGGACCAGGCGGGCATCGGGCCGGCAGCGGCCGAGGCAGCTGTGCGCGGGACTCGCCTTGGCTCGAGCCAAATCGAGCCAAGGGCCAATTTTCACCTTCTTTTTGCCTTCTTGTCAAAACCTAACACAAATAACCCCCATCCACAAATTAGTTGAACTCGTTTAACCATTTTAAGTATAAAATCAACAAGAAACACGAAAAGAACATCAAAACGAGAAAACAAGTGAAAACCTAACAAAACTCGACTAAAAAACTACTAAAATTAACATAAAATACTAATTAAAAACACTAGACAAACACCACAATTACATGCAAAACAACGTGTCGCATGCCCATTTCCTCGTAATATATTATTCTTTTGGCCAGAAAATAAGAGGCCCACAATTAACCCTACTTTACCTTTATGTCGCCTCAAATTCACCTATCTTTTCAAATTTGCGTCGCTCCGAACACAATTGTCCTTTCACCTTCTCTCCTTTGCATATCAGAAACTAAAAGAACACTTTACCATTTACGACTACAAAAACCTCAAAAATCTTCTCAGCAAGAACATATGCTCGTCTGCGATTTAAAAATTAAGCTCAGTGAATCTGAAAAATAAGAAAGTTGCACACGGCCAATTCCAAGCTTGGTCTTCATCTCCTCGCCTAAAATGCCGCCGTACACAAGGAGCATCTAGCTCGGGTTTCACCGATTTTGAACGACGGCTTCCTAAACTGTGATGATGCCGACCAGTTCTAGTCATTTATGCAGAGCCAAATGCTGACTCTAGATAAAAAGCATATGGCGACCCTCGACTTAGCTGATCAAGTAGCTCAGATGTCACTGTATTTTTCTTGGGTAATTATTCTTCAAAGCCTCATCCTATTAATCATACATTTTAACATGTTCTTAATTTATGACTTATTCTTATTGTTTTGATAACATAGGTGCAACCCATTGTGGCCTCCAGCCACCTACTGGTTGTCAGCATCGAGGAGGAGTCTATGGATAAGTGGAAGAAGGCATGTAGCGAGCTAGCTACTCATGTCCATAATCAGACCAAACAGCTTTCCTTAACCTATGGGGAATTGGACGAAGCTCGTCGTCAAATAGCAGCCCATACAAAAGAACTAAATGTTTCAAGATGCCAGCTAGAGATGACAAAGTCTGAGATTGCCAGGCTCGCAAAATGCCAAGCATAGCTAGAAGGTCTTCTGCAAGAGAATGAAAGCCTTTTGAAGGAAAAATATAAGGAGAAGGAGATAGAGGTGCATGCGGCACGTGATTAAGGAATTAATGAAGGTCGCCGCACATTCCTTATGAGTGAGGTGGGTCGGCGGTTTGTCGCAGCTTATAGGACAAGCTTGATGATGACCTACTGCCACACGACCACTTTTCTGCAAAAGGTGGCCAAAGAGGATAAACTATACTTGAGGACCACCATCGAGTGAGCCAACGAGCAGATCCAGGCGGTGGGACTTAACTTCTAATTAAATGAGAAGAAGCTGGAGACAAATCTACCTCCATTCAGCTTCTGGCGAGGTGATCTCAATCAAGATACCAATGCTATCCGGTGGTCCCAATGAACATCTCATGTGGTGGTGACGTCCGGGCTCAGCGCCAAGCTCGAAGTTCCTTTGGATGATTTTGTACCCCCCGTAGCCCCCTAATGTAATTCGGGCCTCATAAATTTTGTAATTCAACTCCTTTAATCTAATGAAGTTTCATTATCCTCCACCAAATAATTTTAGTTCGCCATGAACGAATCATACCTTAGTTTATAAAAACTTACACTTATTATCTTCCCAAGTCAAATGCCATCAAATTAACCATAAGACCTACGATCATAAAAACCATTATCCACTTAAACCATAAAAGAAAAGTTATATATATGCCTTAGCCATAAAATCATATACTTAAACATCCCCTTATAACCATAAAACATGTTAACCATGAACCCTCATATAAGTTCACAATACCATAACCCTCGCCGACCTAGTAAGTCAGCACAAAACACATCCATAGAATTTATGCCGATCTATGCAAGTGTAAAATTACTGCCAACCTGACACAAGTTGGCATATTAAATTGAGCAGAACCATATTAAACCACATATGACCAAGAAAACCACTCAGTCCCCCATGTTTAGATAAACTTTGCTAGTAAAACCACTTAGACCAGTCCAGACCAAGAAAACTAGCAAACATATAATCCAACAACCATATAAACATAATCAATCGTACCATATAGATAATTAGTCCCCCATATTTATAAAACCTATTGCCGGAAAAATCACGTATCGACCTGTACTGATAAATAAAAACCCATAACCATAAAAACCACATCCATCACCGACTTATAAAAGCATCGGCCCACAACCATAAAACTATATCCATCGGTGACCTATAAAAGCGTCAGCCACCATAAAACACATCCATCGCTGACCTATAAAAGCGTCAGCCCATATCCATAAAAACATATCCATCTCCGACCTATAAAAGCATCAGCCCATAACCATAAAAAACATATCAATCGCCAACTTATAAAAGCATCAGCCCATAACCATAAAAACACATTCATCGCCAATCTATAAAAGAATCAACACATAATCATAAAAACACATCCATCGCCGACCTATAAAAGCATTAACCTATAACCATACAAACACCTCCATCGCCGAACTATAAAAGCATCATCCCATAACCATAAAAACCATATCCATCAACGACCTATAGAAGTATCAGCCCATAACCATAAAAAACACATCCATCACCGACCTATAAAAGTGTTGACTCATAACCATAAAAACCATACACATGAAAATCATAATACAATAATTATTATTCATCGCTGATCGAAACAAGCATCAGCCATAAGAATCCATCACCGACCTAAATAAGCGTCGGCCCATAAAAAATATAAACCATATTCCATTGCCCAGGGAACTAAGCATAATACTTATTCATATGGAGAATATTCCAACTTCTTGGTAATGCCTTTCCTTCCTCATCTTCCAAAACATATGCACCTATTTTTAATAATTTTAGCACCTTGAATGGTCCCACCAAGTTAGGATCTAGATTCTTCGTGGTATATATCGCGTCAACACGTTTCCACACTAGGTCGTAGACCTGAAGTCGTCTCCTTTTTGCCCATTTATTATATGCCGCCTCAATCTTTTGCTTGTATTTTTCCACTCATACTGCTGCCTTATCTCTTATTTCTTCAATTGTTTCCAGAGCTCCCCTAGACAAATGTTCATTTTATTCTTTATTAAAGGTTTCCAGACGATGCAACCTACCATTTCTGCCGGAATGACAGCTTCCATTCCGTAAACTAAGATAAAAGGCGATTCACATGTGGAAGTTTGCGGAGTTGTCTGATAGGCCCACAAAACGAAGGATAACTCTTCAAGCCACAGTCCCCCTGATTTTTCCAGCCACAACTTAATTCCATACACAATAATCCTATTAGTAACCTCAACCTGCCCATCAGCTTGAGGATGTGCTACTGAATCAAATTGTTATTTCATCCCCATTGTCTTGCACCAATCCTGCATCATGTGCCCATTGAATTGTGCACCATTGTTTGAGACTAACACCCGTGGCATGCCATACTTTCAAAAAACACTGTTAAAGATAAAATCAGTTATTATCTGCTCAGCTATGTTGGTCACATCCTCAGCCTCCACCCACTTTGTAAAGTAATCCACCGTGACCACCAAGTAAAGCTTCTTGAAGGGCGTCCTTGGTAATGGCCCCTCTATATCAATACCCTATTACGCAAATGGGCAAGGCGAGCTCATCACTATCATGTCTTCTGCAGGTACATGGATAATGGGTGTGTGCATCTGACATTTCTTAAAAGTCATAATGAGCTTGCCAACTATCCCCTTAATCTCTAGCTAGAAAAAACCAGCTCGTAAGGCCATCCTGACTAACGCCCTACTTTTAGTGTGATGTCCACAATATCCCTCATGTATTTCCCACAATAGTTCCAACCCCTCTCCATGATAAGCACTTTAAGTACGGTCCAAAGTGCGACCTCTTATACAGATGCCCATTCATCAAACAAAATTGCGCCGCATTCTTGGCCTCTTTGGTAGACAATTATGTATTTTCGGCGACCACCTTATCGAGAATCTCCCAAATCGATGCCCGCCAGTCCTCTCCTTCTCCTATCTCCATAACCTCCTTTCCCTTTTCCAAGCTATTATGAGCCAATTCCATTAAAGTAATTGTCATTGTCCTTGCGTTTACAAGTACCCAATGCCCCTATCATTTTGGCAAGCTGATATGTCCTAGTATTTTCAGCTCGCAGTAGATGTTCCAATCTGAGTTCCTCAAACTGGGCTACTCCCTCCTTAAGCTTTCCCAGGTATTCTTCCATACGTTCTTCTATTGCTTCAAAAGACCCATCATACTGGCGAGCTACCAGCTGAGAGTCCGTGTATGCCTTCACCCGTATTACTCCCAACTCGTTTGCCATCTTTATTCCCTGCAATAATGCCTCGTATTCAGCGTCATTATTGGAGGCTTTAAACCTCAGCTTAACCACAAAATCCAGGTTTTCCCCCTTCGAACTAGTTAAAAAAACTCTTAGTCCTACGCCCATCATCATGGTCGATCCGTCCACATGCAACAACCATGTTTTTTGTTCAGCTTCCCCTTTCTCGGAATGCACCATCTCTTGTAGAAAAGCCTGCCAACACTTGTGCTTTGATTGTTGTTCTCGGCTCATACACCACATCATACTCACTGAGTTCGACCACCCACTTCACCAACCTCCCCGACACGTTTGATTTACTTAATACCTGCTTGAGTGCTAAGTTGGTATGCACCTTGACTCTGTTACCCAAAAAGTAAGGACACAACTTCCTCACCATATAGATCAATGCAAACCCACTCTTTTCTAGTTCTGAATAGTTTAGTTCGTCTCCTCTAAGCATCCTCCTGATGTAGTAAATGGGCTCTTTGGCCCTAGCCTCCTCCCTGATTAGCACCGAACTTACATCAACCTATCCAACATATATGTAAAGAATTAAGTCTTCCCTTGGCATGGGTTTTGTCAATAATGGGATCTCGACCAGGTACTCCTTTATCTTGTCAAAATCCTCTGCTGCCCCCTTGGTCCATTCGAACTTGTAACCTTTCCTCAAATTCCTAAAAAATGTAAAGCCTTTCTCTACCGATCTAGATGTGAAGTGACTAAGCCCTAAAATATGACCTGTTAGCACCTGTACGTCTCTCACAGTTCATGGGTGGGGCATCTCCATAACAACTCGCACTTTCTCTGGGTTCACTTCAATGCCCCTTTTCGTCACCATATACCCTAAAAAATTGCCTGGTCGTACTCCAGAAGTGCACTTGTTTGGATTTAACTGCATGGCATAATGCCTTAGTATAACAAAGGCCTTCCTCAGATCTCCCACATATGATTCTGCTTTCTTTCTCTTCACAAGCATATCATCCACTGAGGCCTCTATAGTTGACCCCAACAGGTACTTGAACATCTTGTCTACTAATATTTGATAGGTCGCCCCTGTATTTTCGAACACAAATAGCATGAAAACAAAGAAATGCGTACCCGTCGAGGTGATAAATCACACCTTAGGTTGGTCCTCCTTTGCCAGTGATTGATGATACCCTTGAGATGCATCCATCATACTTAGCATCTCGCATCCCGAAGTTGAATCTACCAATTGGTCAATGTGCAGTAGCGGATAATGGTCCTCTGGGCATGCCTTGTTCAGTTCACAGATATCAACACATATCCTCCACCTGATCCTTATTTTTGGCACCATCACAACATTGGACAAGTATTTCGGGAATTGGATCACTCGAATGTGGCCAGCCTTCAACAACTTTTGTAATTCTTCTTCAATCACCTTATCTAACTCCGCCCTAAAATGTCTTCTTTTTTGTCGTACATGTCGCGCTTCCAGATCAGCATTCAAGTGGTGTTGTGCAACCTCAAGAGATACACTTGGTAGTTCCCCATCTCCAAAAGCGAAAATATCTCGAAATTCCCTTAACAAAGCAATCAGCTCTGTCCTTATGCCCTCCGTCATCTGACTTTCTATCCGCGTGGTATATTCTAGTCTGCCATCTTCTAATACAATCTCCATAAGCTCTTCATGAGGTCGGACAGAATTCTCCTCCTCCCTCAACTTTTTGGGCTAAGTATCCCCTCCTACACATCACCACTTCATTTTCGCTTTCCCTCACTCATCTCCTTCCACATAGTCATGTGATAGCATGATCCGGTGACCTGTTGTTCCAATACCACCTTGCCTACCTTGTCTCCTACTGGATACTTCACACTCATGTGGTAAGTGGAAGTGACTACCTATAACTCATTGACATCAGGTCAATGTTATACGCCGAGGTGGCCTTTATTATCAAAATATTCAACTTCTTCTCCACCCGTAGCTCATATTTTCCCCATGAAACTGAAAGCACCACCTCTCCTTCTGTGATGACCTGCGCTCCATTGAAAGTATATATAGGTGTTCTCACAGGTCGTATTTTTACCTTCAGATTCATTTGATCCATGCATATATGGTAGAGGATATTGACCAAGCTCCCATTGTCTACAAACACTCTTCTGACGTCATATCCTGCCACCTCAGCTTCAATCATGAGTGCGTCCGGACAGAGGCTACCTTTGTTCTTGAGGTTCCTTGTCTTTATAGACCACTTCCTTCAAATTTCTAGCTTTAATCATCCCTTTAATCTCCACCTTTAAGTGCCAACATCACTCAGTGGAATGTCCATAATTATTGTGAAACCTGCAAAAGAACTTAGATCTTGGGTTAGTAGGAATTTTCGTATAATCCTCCGGCCACCTGATGGCATCAGGCACTTGGCTCTGCATGATTGTAAACACCCTTGATCTTAGTATAACAAGGGTGTAAAGTCCACATCCTCCTTCCATATTCTCCCCCCATTCCTTGTTGCTCCTCTCACATCTACTCCCGAGTTTAAGAATGCCCGTGTAGGTCGCCTTATGTCCCTTTTAGGCTTTGACCTTTTGGATGTTATTCTCTCTGATTCTCCGACCTCTCTTCCAAAGCGTATCCTGTCCTCCTCCTTTGCCTCTTCCACATGTCTATACTTCATGCACCTATCCAGGACTTCCTCAAATGTGTGTGCGGATCACTTGGACTCCTTAAGCCTCCCATCCTTAAGCCTTGGTGCAAAGCTCCTGCCTTCATATCGTATGTGGCCGAAGGTACCTCCAGAGTAGACCTAGTAAACCTGGAGACATAGTTCTTCAAAGTTTTTGCAGGTCGATGCACCATCGAGAAGAGAGATTATGTTGTTTTCGTATGCAACTTAGCGCTAGCGAAGTGTTTCGAAAAGGTCGACTTCAAGACCTGAAAGCTAGTGGTTCTCCCTAGGGCTAGTTGATGGAACCAATCCTGAGAAAGAACCCTCAAAGTGGATAGGAAGGACCTGTAAAACACTGCATCAGTATACTGCCGAAGAACCGAATTAATTTCAAAGCTTTGTTCATGGTGTGTTGGGTCCGACAACCCCTCATAGTAGAAATCTAGTCCTTTATATATGTGAGGTAAAAGCTTCTCTCAATATCCCATATGAGAAAGGGTGGGCTCTTAACTCTTCTCCTTCCATTTCGACGACCTGCTCTGCAATGCCCGTACCGCTTTTTGCATATCTCTCAAGGCACGAGATGTTGGCAACACCTCTTCTTCTTCTATACCACACCTGGTGTGATCTCAAAAAGTTCTCTTTTGCGGCCTGCTACCTATGAATTTTATCTCATCCTCTTCCTCCTCTCCAAACGATGATGGATATTCTATCTGATCTCGTCTTTTCTTTGTGGTTTTTGCTAGCTCGGGATCTAGTGTCCATGGCTCCCTCTCTCTACTCTTCTTCTGGACCGGATTTAGTGGTTCCAGACTATAATCCTCATCTTTCGTCCTAGCATCTTCCTCCTCACTATCATCTTCGCCCGCCAAAATTTTCTTCAACTTGCTCTGAGGCACCGATTCCATCAATCTTTCAAGGAGTCACATGTCAACGTGACAAGTTCTCCCCTTAGATAATTCATCCCACTCCTTGGTTCCGATATTGACCACTCGCTGCCTACTTATTTCCGGCGATTTATTATTTCATTTTCCCGAATTCTCCACCTTTTCCTTCTGTGGTGGTGGTGGTGTTTTCATGACAGTGTGATCCATTATTTTACCTTGTGGTTGTGTTTGTTCCTCTGCAACCTGCTTCTCCTTGCCCATATCCTTAGTCTTGCTCACGTCAGAGCCGACATCCGAAGTTTGAGGTATGATGTCTCTTTCTTTCATGCCTTGCTTATTGAAATTCTTACATCTTTTGCTCAAGGACTCGATGTCCCTCATATTCCCACAGAGGGCGCCACTTGATGTGACCAAAAAGATTGGTTCACCAAGAAAAGAGAATGTTGGCCTAGAATTCGTGCTTGTCGACCTGATCGACCTCCAGATGACTACTGGTGACCTGATCAACCTACAAAACAAAACCCATGCCGGATAGCCCCGCGTAGGCCCTCCGATGCATAAGTTAATCCCTTTTTAATAATGAATAACGAGAGCTCAAAGTAGGATAAGAATCAACTTAGAGTAGAAGTGAGGTTGTGTCCTCTTTATATAGACAAGAGACGTATTCCCAATCTAAGTTTCCTGTCTCCTATTCAAACCACAATACCATAAGTAACCACCGACTTAGAATTAGGATTCCTCCTATATGCTAAGTTACTATAGATATTAGAACTCTCGCATTTACTAAGTTACCATAATAACCATACCATGCCCTAGTTTTTCGGGGCCCATACCATAGTCCATATTAGCCCACCAGGTCCCAAGATTCCATTAACCATACAACTCAGCTTTCAATACTGAGCTATTTTAACATCATTTACCTCATAAGAGCTTGTCACCCCCATATAAGAGCTCTCCACTCCTATATAAGAGATTGCCACTCCTATGCACAGCTCGCCCTCCTATAGAAGAGCTCGCCTCACAGACCTGAACCCTCATGCATACCGACCTAAATATTTGATATCGTATCAGATAGAACTAAATTTGCTACAAGATGATCCGATGGAGATTTATGTTGATAATAAATCAGCTATTGCATTGGCTAGGAATCCGGTGTTTAATGATAGAAGTAAGCACATTGATATGAGGTAGCATTTTATTCATAGATTCATATCAAAAAGAGAATTGAAGCTCGAGTACATGAAGTCACAAGATCAAATTGCAGATATCTTCACAAAGGTTTTGAAGTTCGGCGTTTTCAATAAATTGCAATTTTTTTTCTTAGAGTCATAAATCTAGTTTAAGAGGGGGTGTTGAAATAATAATAATAATAATAATAATAATAATAATAATAATAATAATAATAATATAAAACTAAATTCATTGTATGGATTTGAAGAGTCTAGGTTCTAGAATTGTCTATTCATGTACTTGGTTATGATACATGAATTTGCTTGAGTCCTTTGGTTTACCTAATTAATTAGATGAAGTTGAAGGGTTTATTTGTGATGTATAAATACCCCAAGTCTTAGAGTCATTTGGAAGAAACAAGTTCAAGTTTATTCATTAAGTAAAAGTGTTTCCTCCACTTATATATTGTGTGTGTGAGTTTGAGTGTTTATATGCTCTCCATTTTCAAATAGGGTCTAACTAGTGGTGGGATTAGTTCCTATTTCACCTTAAGTTTGTCATCATCGGCTTTACATATATATATATATATATATATATATATATATATATATATATATATATATATATATATATATATATATATATATATATATGTGAATTATCTTTTTGTGCTTAGTGTTCTGAAGGTATTCAATTATCCAAGAGTTGGGACTTGTGTAGATTAGTTTTTCAGCTGCTCATAGCTATTCAGGGGAGCGCAATCTCGTTTATTTTCTCATTAATGTGTTTGTTATTTTTCTCTAAAAAAATTTGGGTTCTTCATGATTTTTTATTTTTAGAGGAATATCAAATCTCGTTATGATTTGATATTATCACGACGTTCTCCTTCTGATATTAGATTTGGGCTATTATTAATAATCAGTATTTTGTTCTTTTTAAAGGTATTAGAAGTGTCTAATTGAATCAGATCTTTTGATTTTTGATGTATTTCTTTTTCCTATAAATTTTCTTTAAACCTAGTAAATTGTATGTCTGCATGAGTTGTTTGGTTCTTTTTTTTTATCAGAACAGTCAAGGTGAGGACGACAGCTCCAGCCGGTGGTGGCAGTTACAGCCATCCAGAACGTCATCGTTTTGGACGCAAGTATAGAGACGACATTTCTCAGCCAGGGTCAAGGAGTCATAATCCGCCGGTCTGGGAACCTCGGTGTGTCATTATGCATCGTTATTACCATTTGTTTCTTGATCAGTTTTTTCTATTAGTTTGTCTGATAGTTTTCATATGATCTCTATTTTCCTATGGAGCTAACTTTAGTGAAGAGTATTTTAGTCGAGATAAACCGATCATCGACATTTATGGTGAAAGGTTGCAGGTAATAATTTATTACTAGTTGTAATAGTTTTATCACTAGTTATAATAATTCTACTTGTGGTAATCTTATCCCTATTATGTATTTATTTTTTAAATACAAATGTTGCAATAATGTATACTATGATTATTAATTGTGTTATAAAAAAAATATGTTAGTTAAGTTGGCAACCATTAAAAAAGTGGGTGTATTGCACAAAAAAACACTTATTTTGAGTTATTGATGACTGGAAAACAAGTTCGATGACTAGTCATGAGGATAATCGTATTATTGGATGCGATAATTTTATTATTATTTTTGATAATTTTTGGAAAATTACTGATTGTGGTAATCTTATTATTATTGTAGCGTTAATCTTATTATTATTGGTTGTGATAATTTTATTATTTGTTGATGCACAAGCTTCATGATTGGACCCAAATTGAGGAGATGTGGATAGATTTATTGGATGATGATAATCATATTACTAGATGTTTGAGATGTTTATTCATGTCATAAGTTTAGATTCTTAACTCATTATGTGGTTACAATTTCAGATTAACTAATCTTTATGCATAAATAATAATAATGACTGGGATATTTTTAGTTTTGTTTTTTTGTTCATTTCAACCTTCAATAAGTCTTTCCTCTTTATTTTATTGAATTTTGTTCTGAATTATTTTTAGCGAGGAAAACAGAAAACAATTATATTTAATTTTCATATCTTGGTATTTATGACTTCTTTTCATATCTTTCTAATGATGACATATTTTATTAGACTCAAGTGAATTTCCAGTTGGGTTTTTTGAGTGATGATACATGTTGAGAGATTGATTACTAGTTAATAGTTATAGCAGTAATCATAGGTTTGTGTTGTGATTACTAGTTATGGTAATTTAATTACTAATTATTGTAATATTATCATTGTTTGTGTTAGTTTTATTATCAGTTGTGGTAATCCTATCCCACATTGTGTAAATTTTGAAAACATAACTAATACAAATGTATACTATGATTATTGTGTTCCAAAAAAATAACTTACAGTTGATGATAATTAAAAGCATTGATGTATTGAAAAATAATAAATAAATAAGCTTACCTGAGGATTATCAGTTGTGGTAATCTTATTACCGTATGCGGTAGTCTCAGTATTATCGGTTGTGGTAATCTTATCTCCGATTGTGTAATATTTTAAAAATATAATTATTAGGGATGTATACTGTGATTATTTTATTACAAAAATAAAATAAAAATAACTTAATTGAGTTGAAAACCCTTATAAACACGAGTGTATTGCAAATATATATATATATATATATATATATATATATATATATATATATATATATATATATATATATATATATATATATATATATATATGGGGTGGGTTCAAATGAGAACCATGTCATTATATGCGAACCTGCGAACTAGTGCTTTTATTATATACCAGCAGTGCTTTTATTATACATTCCTAATGCTTTTAATCAAATAAGGAAATACACAAAAAATCTGATCCATCCATTTAATTAGATCTAAGGTCCATAATTGACCATAGGTTCACATATACGGACATGGTTCTCATTTGAACCTAATTATATATATATATATATATATATATATATATATACATACATACATACATACATACATACATACATACATATATATATATGTGTGTGTGTGTGGTGTGTGTGTGTATATACCACAGACGATTCAAGACCAGGCTCCCTAATGGAATGTTTAACCGATCTATTCCGGATCGATTGAATTGGTACGGAAGTTGTAACATGGGAAAACCACATAAAACACGAATAATTTGAATAACCCGGTGACCCACCAATTGTAGAAGTAGGATTCTTTTGAAATAAATAAGCACTTAAATAATACAATTCAAGTGTACCATCTTCTTTCTCATTTCGAGGAAAAGGTGCGGAAGGAAAAGGAAACAACGGAGGGATCTGAATCGGACCTAAATGGGAATGAAAGAGAACCATGTCCTTATTTGTGAACTTAAGGTCAATTATGGGTTTTAGATCAAATTAAATGGATGGATCAGATTTTTTGTATATTTCATTGTTTTATTAAAAGCATTAAGATTATATAATAAAAGCATTATTGGCGTATATAACTAAAAATATTAATAAAGCACTGTGATTGTATAATAAAAGAATTGCTAGTATATAATAAAAGTACTAGTTTGCAGGTTCGCAAATAAAGGAGGGTTCTCATTGGAACCCACCCCTATAATATATATATATATATATATATATATATATATATATTAGTATATCCCCCGTGCGTTGCACGGGCAATTATTTTAATGTATTATCATTTGGAGAAATTGAATATTATTATTTTTGAATGATTTAAAATAATTAAATAAGTGATTATATATATATATATATATATATATATAAGAGTGGTTTCACATGAGAACCAGTCCATGTGCGGAAACCTAGAAACCTGCAATATTACATAGTATGTGATACTTTTTATTAATCATGTACATGCTAATTATGATAATAGTAAAAATGAAGAGAACATAATAATAACAATGTTGAAATATAATAGCATTTTGCATTATTTAAATTAGTATCAGATATAATGTAATATAGCGGTTCCTAGGTTCCCACCTATGAGATTGGTTCTCATATGATCTTAATCCTATATATATATGATTAAAATCATATGTGTGTATATATATAATTTAGTAATTTATATTCGAGTGATTGCATTATTTTTATTTTATCATAATTATAACTTCAATAAAAATTATTTTTTTAAAAGATTATAATTGGAATGAACGTAATTTACAAATTATGAAAAATTTCATCATACACACATTTGTACTCTTTGTTAATATTTTTTTTTTCTCATCATCGCAAATATAAATCTACAATCCTTTACAATTGGTTACTCTTAATACATCAATGTGCAATTTACCATAATTAAAATGGTAACTTATACAATATGTAAATGAGTTAGAGACATTATAATTTAATATCTTATCTATCACAGTGTTTAAAACTATTTTTCTCATCTTAAGCTGTTTTTGTCAAAACCTGAGTTTCTCGGTGCAATTCCTCATTCTCGCAACCATTTATGTGGTGTAGTAACATAATCAAGATGAGAATAGCCCAAGTCCAACCATAAAAATAAACTTATTAGTCCAAGGTAAAATAACTATGAGATAACATTTTGCGCCCACATCTTCGAATTTGAGGGTTTGACTTCTATTCTTCAGCTTCCGATAATGATGGCTCGGGTTCCAGTCTCTAACTCGGCCTCAAAATCATGGCCGTGAACAACTCCGAGACGGATACTTCTGTGTGGATGCAGTAACCGTGTCAGGTACTTACCGGATACGACATTTTTACGGACACATATTCAATGCGTACCTATAAAGTGTCCAATTTTTTAAAGAAAAATATGACTATTGACATCTTATATATCTGAATATAGTCAAACACTGATAGAGAGTCGATGATAATTAATAATTGATAATTTGGTTGTACAAAGGTTAAAGGTTATAAATACGAAAGAAAATAACTTTTCATTGTATAAATATTTTACTTTTCTCATGTTTCTTTGAAATTTGAATATTTATATGCTTTTATCTTCTTTAGTTAATAGGACTATTTTTAATCCTATAAAAATATAAAATTGTAATATTTTATATGTATATTCAACCATACTCATATCTTTAAAATTTAAACACATGACGTATTCTCATACACGTATCATATCATATATGTGTCCTGTACTATTAGTGCTTCATATCAAAATAGGTAACAATACCCTGGCGGGAAAAAGAAATCAAATATACACCATCAGAATCACACATTCGTATAGGTTGACTAATAATTCAAACAAATTTGAGAATATGAAATAACACTAGACTCCCAAGAGGCAACACTTCATATATCGTACAACAAAATCAAAATATGGACAATTTAAAATTCGAATATGAATCTTAGAAGCCTTAACTTTGATTTTGAAAAACACTTTCTTGTCAATCAATGAGTGCAACTAATTAGGTATTATGTGACCTACTCGCCGAACAAAAAATATTTATAATTAATAATAGTATTAGTACTCATTCTTAAAAGACCTACAAATTAAAAGTTAGATAGCATATTTGAGTACATAATTGATACCTCAATAATATCACATCTTAGGCTATAGCAATTCTTCGTAATCAGTTGCCCGCATCCCATTACACCAACCAAGGATGTTGTCACAGAGTTGCCGAATACCTCAAGTTGAATTTTATACCTATCAAATCGCAAAAAACTATTGTAGCGACATCGAACAACAAAATCAAGAGGCTTATCAGTGGGAATTTAATACCACCTTACAATATAAAATATTGCAAAAAAACAAATTCATAAGAAGTAACACTAAACCTTTGTTGCAAAGCATCACTTCGTGTAATTTATTTCCATAATGTCCTTTCCCTAATCAAAACAATGCGACAAAGAAACTATATAAACCTTAACAAAACAACCTGCATAAATAGTTTCAATTAAAAATAACCGTCTTAAATTATATTAATATATAAGCTACAAAAACCATAATAGAAATAACCTTTATTATCTCAAATCATATGTTCATCATGCTTCCATCCAAAATAATATGATGCAGAAAAAAAAGCAGCAAGAAAAACAAAAAAAAAACTCAATGTTGTGAAAAAGTTAGGGTTTGTTTAGTTAAAATTGATTTTTGTTCCAAAGTAAACTTATGTGTAATAGATTTATATAAAACCATGTGTTTATTAATTGAAGAAAATATTTGATCGGACTTACATAAATAATAATAATGATTAATGGGCGGAAAAATGAGAATTTTGGCCAATTTCTCTCTCCGAAATTCAGTTCATGGGATCAACATTAAACACTAAATTTAGACATAATAATTTCTATTTCTCTTGGTTTGCATATTCGTATTACCTGGAGAGATTCAATTAGCTTGCAACAAACACAAGTTATTCGCTTTAAACCAAACACACATAGGGAAACCTAAACGAAAATAATAAATAAATATTGAAATAACATATAATCTCCCACAAACACGAACATCAAATGCAAACTCAATTACCACCATAAAGTTAAAAAAAATAGCAACATAAATAACTGATTAATAAATTCAGAAACAAAACCAAACAAGAAAAACGCTTTCATTCAATTTTAATACACCCTAAAGAATATAAAATAAATAAAACTAAAGATGGTCCTAGAAGTAGGCCTAAAATACCAGATATTTAAGAAAAATCCCTCAAAAATGAACGTGCATAATTAATACTTTAGATCATTGTAAAGACACTCCATCTATGCACACAAAAACAACGTTAAACATTAGTTCAGAACCCAACGAACTGGTTGATTTTCATTAACCGGAAAAACTCTACACCATGATTGAAATAAAACACAAAAATCCAAATAATATATGTCTATAAAAAAGAAATACAAAAAAATAGTCCAATTAATATAACTTATGTAATCGAACCGAATTAAAAAAAATAGAACCCAAATAATATATAACCAAAAAACACACAATCGTGAATATAAATTGACTTAACAAACCTTTAAAATATATTTATGAGGCAAAAGTATCATCGTTCTACTCTAGGAGTTCACGTTTCTCCCCGCCGACGCCATGGATTGCCCATGGGCATGTGAAGTAGCTTATCAAATTGGAATACTCCCAAATCCCGTTGCTACTTCAACGTCTGATACAAAAAAACAAAAAGAAATAAAAATCAATCACGGTCAAATTAAACCAACTTCTTAGAAAAACTAAAAACATAAATTTGAATGTAGTTTGCAAACAAGAATTTGAAAAATAAGCATACTTTCGAATAAAACCTAGAAACAAAAATTGGGTAAAGAATATTGGCGAATGAAATCAACAAATTAAAACACACAAAATATTAATTTAAAACATGTGAAATATATGTAACAATTAGATAAGTGAGATGCTTTTAGTAATCAACATAAGAGTTAGACACTGACATTTCCCAATAAACTAAATTATGCAATTAATTGCTAAATGTGATCAAGTTTAGACAAATTAGCCTAAAAGATCACATAACACGACATGTTTAATTACCAAAAAGAAAATATAAGAGTTTTTAGCTTCAGGTTAAAAATATTATCAGAAATGGAAACATAATTTATTCAAGAACTGTTATTATATTTTGAATTTGTAAAGCATAATATATATATATATATATATATATATATATATATATATATATATATATATATATATATATATATATATATATATATATATATAATACAAAACATAAAACATAAACAAAAGAAATCAACAAAAACACAAAAATAAATGATTAAAGAAAAAACTTATACAATGTCAATGAGATCCTTCTATTTAGAATCCACAGTTCCCATATGACCAAAATATTTACATTAGGATTTTAAATATGGTACATTCTCCATCTTGAAACTAATTCTATCTACACTTGCACAACACAATTATCTTCCCCGTGTGTAATGATAGATGGAGTAACCTAACCAAAAAAACTAATATATTAGCAATAGATGAAGTATATCCTTACCACAACAAAAAGTTATTAGAGAATATAGACAAAAAAATATAGTAGATAACAAAAAATTAGACATCAAACTAAAGATTTTTTGAAACAGTGACATCTAATAATTGTAATTAGAAAATCAGGATAACCGTATCGATAATGAATCAAGTTGTATAATAGTCAGGGACAAACAACTTGAAAATTGATAGAAGTAATATATGGACTCACAGAACTTATAAAAAATAAACAAAAAAACTTAGAACAAACATATAACTGAATGCAGACATACCGTCATAGTTTTGTTTGAATTGTGTTTGGTAAGCAAAAGAAGATAACATGATCTAAGAGTCGAAAACACAGGTTCTTAATAGCTTTTCAAAACCTGAAAAATGACACGGCGGGAATAAACATATTAAATGGGAAAAAAACACAACAATCAGACAATTAAATGCATGATCATCATAGTTCTTACCAAGGCGCATGTTAAAACTGCCAGGTAGATAGCAGTTAACTGCCATGAGTCAATAAGACAAAGCTGCAGTGTTAAAAAAAAATACCACCTGCAATAACAAAGTAGGCAAATCGACGAAAATCAAACAAATGACCAATGAGATAAATACGATATTTATTTTTGTAATCAAAGGAAAAGTAGACGATCTACAAAAAAAGGTTCTTTCTAAGATGATCTAAAACTTAAAAGACAAGGTCTTAAAAGTTTTTCAAAACTGAAAAAAGACGGGCCCAAGATCATCACAGTTCTTACCAAGGCGCATGTCAAACTGAAAATTAGATAGCTTTGATTAGAGTTATATAATGGTCACTTCATGTAGAGCCTTATGAACATAAAATATGGCACGTAATTCGAACTAAATTTTGACCACTATAAATGTATTCATCACCGAGAATATCTTATGCATAACATTCATCTCGACTTTATAATGCAAATAGATTGTTTTTCAAAGAATAGGCTTTTCTTAAAATTTTCAAAATATATAGATATAGATACCAATAAGTCTCAAAATATCAAAATTGAAATTAACACAGATCCAAAACTGAATATATTCACACACAGAGACCATTACACAGTTACCAAAACCAAAAGGTAAATAAATAAAATATTTAAATCATATGACTAAATTTGTACCTGTTTCTACTTCTTTTGCCTCTTTCCATCGGCAGTCTCAATCACAAACTCAGTCGAGAATATTGTCGTGAGCAAGGGAAAAACATTTGAATATCGGACACTCAAAGAACTGTAACAGTAACGCAACAAAGTAAAATCACACAATAAATAGTCTAATCCATTTAGAAAATCAAATAAACTTTAAAGACAGACATAATTAAAATATTAAGGGAAGAAATACATGAAAAAAATAATTAATAAATAAACTCCATTAGATTAAAATAAACTGAAAAGAAAAATATACTCTAGAAGAAAAGATTATCCATAAACTTAAAAACAAATAAACTTAAATGATGATATTTGAGCTTCACATAATTACTAAATATTATATTAATCATATTACGAAAACCAACATTCAATGATTTTATATATATATATATATATATATATATATATATATATATATATATATATATATATATATATATATATATATATATATATATATATAT